>PVJO010018895.1:0-31776 GCA_004026905.1 Hystrix cristata | reverse complement strand
TTTTCTACACAATGGAGTATTACTCTGCCATAAAAAAGAATAAGCTAGAGACATTTGTAGGTAAATGGATGTTCCTTGAGAACATACTCTTAAGTGAAATAAATCAGACACTCATGAGTACACATCGAATTGTTTCTCTGATATGAGTAACCATAAGGGTAAATTAGGTCAGAGAGGTGTAATAGATATTATATAAAATTAAGATAATATTGAAAAGAGAGGAGAACTAGAAAGGGGGAAGGGAGAAAAGAAAGAAGGGATAAAGGAAAGAAAGAGGAAAGGGAAAAAATGGGAAAATATAAATAAACCTGCTGTAAATAGAGGAGGGGGAACAGAAGGGAGGGGTGGGGAAAAGGCGGGAAAACCAAGATACATCACGTACAGATACAAAATAACCTGATGAATGTGAACATTATGTATACAATGTACCAATATATGTTCTTAGTAAAAAAAAAATTAAAAAAATAAAAGTGAGTAAAAATCTAAAATGATTATTTTGTTAATGAAGGACACTGAGAATTTATTCTGTAAAACCAACTGTACCCACACCTAAGTTGTGTGTGTGTGTGTGTCACTGAGGATGGAATCCAGAAGTGATACATTCCCCAGCCCTTTAAAAATTATCTATTTTTATATTTTAACACATCCTCTTGCCCCAGCCTCCCAGAATGCTGGGATTACAGGCATGCACCACCACACCTGACTCCAAGCCTAAAATTTCATGCAAGACAAATTAGGCACATCCTACTCTTGTTTCAAAAGAGTGACTATGTGATTCCTGTAAAAGAAGAATGTCTCTGTTTTATGTCAATTTAATTATAATGTACAAAAAAAATTGATTACATATGTGAAAGAATGTGTAAATTTTGGAAACCCGTGTGTCATATAACACAAAGTAAAACTGTAGGACTATTTTAAAAGAAACAAATATTGACAGCTATTGAGTTTTTCATTTAACCTTCACAAGTTATGAGGTAAGGATCATGGATCCCGAATTAACAGATGAAAAAATTGAAGCTCACAATAAATCAAACTTCCTAAACACACATACTGATTAGATAGTGGAAGTGGGCCTGAAATCTGCATCTTTATAATGTTGTAGCCTAGAATTTTTCCCTGTATATTTCCATGCCGTCTTGATGTAGGAGAGAAAACTTTGGCTAACAGAGCCTGTCCTCAAAGTCGAGGAAGCTGTCTTTGAGACCCACAGCTTATTTTAGAAAGATGACAGGTGGAAATTTGCCTGGACAAATCCTAGTTAATATTTGCTATTAGTGATCATATAATCTAAGAACTATATAATGTTTGTTTATGGTTTTATTAGATAAATATTTACTAAGAACCTACATTGTTCTTCTCAGTGTGGTAGCTTCTGGAGATACATGGTGAATACAGCAAGCATATATTTTAGTGTTGAACGGTAGTGAAAAGGCAACCCTATAACCACAGAACATTCAGAATATGCATGCATTCAACAAACCTTCATGCCTACCATGTACCAGACAGTACAGGCAGTACTGAGGACTGAGGCAAACAATTTGCATAGCTAAAAGTATCTTTACATATCAGCCATATGACAGATACTTAAACTGAGAGTACCAAAAGACTAAGAACTCATTAAAGGCCATACATTAAAATTAGAGTTCAATGCCCCTTGACCACAGAATGGATAAAGAAAATGTGGTTTTTAATACAATGGAGTACTAGTCTGCCATAAAGAATGATAAGCTTCAGATATTTCTAGGTAAATGGATGCATTTTGAGACCATACTCTTAAGTGAAATAAATCGGACACACATGTTTAAATACTGCATTGTTTCTCTGGTATGAGAAACTGAAAGTGTAAAGAAAGACTAAGATGTATTATATTGGGAAAGGGAAGAAAATGTCCAAATGGGAAAGGGAACAAGGGAGGGGAAGGGGGAAAGGAACGGAGGGACAAGAGAAATAAGAAATGGAAGGAAAAAATGGAAACAAAGCTTTTGTAAATAAGGAGGGAAGAGGGAGTGAAGGGAGGGGAGGGGAATGGGGAAAAAGAAGCAACCAGATATATCATGTACAGGTACAAATCCCCTATGATGAATGCTACCACTATGTACATCTAAAATGTACCATTAAAATAAAAAAATAAAAAATTAGAGTTCAACCCAACTGTTGGTAATGGTGCCTTTGGATCCCGTACTTTTCCTAAGGGCACAAAATAGTGACAAGCCTCAAAACAGTAAGAAGCCTCCTTCCATCACTAGCACTTCATGGTACGATGTGATTATTAGCTTTTCTTCTTAATCAGGAGCAATGCCAGAAAAAAGTGATACTGTAGCTCGTCTTCTACAGAGGCCCTGAAGCCACAACCCCAACCACAGAGAATTATCTGGCCTACAATGTAAATAACATCGAGTCAAGAAATCTTTTTCTAATTAAAAGACTATAGAATATGTATGATAAAATAAAGAACATCTTCCTGTCTGACATAAAATAGGAATTTACCCAAGGAACTAAGTAGTCTGGTATGTTGCAAAAAAAAGTGGGATTTACCTTCAAATAATTAAAACTGAAGAGATTTGGAGGAGTTCATCACTAGTACCAACTTGGATAAAAGCTTTATGCCCTTAAGTGGTATATCTAACTCATTTCTCAGTTTACATAGTAACCAAGTAATTCTCAGACCTCTATTTGGTTTCATATATGAATTATTGCAAGGAAAAAAAGGCTCATCTGAGTCTTAAAGAATAGGTAGACTCAAAACTATCAGGGCCATGAGTTCTATGCCCAGAACCCCAAAATAATAATAACAATAATAATAATAATAATGGGAACTGAATTAATCCCTTAGCAGTACCTGAAAATAAATGGGAATGCACTAAATAATTCTTTTTGGTGATAACAAAATAGTCAACTAAAGTAAAATGTTAGTTACAAAATTAACTCATTGGTTCAATGAGTCTTCCAGTCAAAAATAACAAACATAAAAGAGCTAAAGGCAAATAAATTGGCAAAGCTCAAAATATTTTTCAAGAAACTTCAGGAAAAAAGAGGGAAAGTTTATAACATTAACATAAGACAAAATAAAATCCAAACACAATGAATAAAGATGGCATTTTGGAGGGGGTGGGGCGTGTTGGGGCTCAAACTCAGGGCCTTGCACTTACTAGGCAAAGGGTAACATTTTTATACTGAGTAAAATGGTAAGTCATTTTGAACATTTATGCATTAAATAATACAGCATGTAAAATAATAGTTAATATTTATTAAATATTTACTACTTTTACTTTATCCTTCAAAAAAAGCCTAATGAAACAAATACTGTTAAAGGGTAAGATCACATCTCAATACTTGAAATTTTAAAAAGCACAAAGTTGATTTCATTACTCACTTGAGTAAGGGAGAGCTGTGCTAGGCAAGCACAATCTCTCCAAGCTGCTGATATAAGGAGAAAGTTTACATATCCACAAAAAAATTTTATGTGCCAGATAATGTTGCCTCAAAATACACTTAAAAGAAAATCTGCTGGAGATGTATTGAAAAACTGACAAAAAATGCAACAGTGAAAGATTTATACTGATCAAGCAAACAAAACATAAGGCAATGTATAGAAGAACTATTAGAACTATTATAATTAATAAGGCATATTTAGATATGGATCATTTTATCTAGATCATTTTATCTAGATACTGCATCGCCCTTAGCATATAGTTCCTTTTCTCCTTTAGCATGTGCAGCGATTCCCTAGATGAATTATGCCGAACTCTGATTATAACTGTGGGTCTTGAGCCAGAAGGTAGGAAAGGTATGTCCTCATGGGGATGTGTACTATACTTACCCACAAAGTAGAGGCCTTCACATTATCTTTAAGTGACAGAAATCATCAGCATTTAACAGGGTGGCCCAGAGCTCAGTAGTATCTGAGGTTCTGCAGGCCCAAAGATTTCAGTGGTATCCAAGGTTTCAAATCTATAGAGTACAGTGGTCCAGATACTCCTTCCCAAATGTCAGAGTCTCACACTTTTCCGATCAACTCCCTGCATTTGGCATAGAAGATATATCACAATGGGGAATTCAGATTTCTCTGGAGGTTTGCTATTTTTAAGTTTTGGACCTGGTTTTCAGATTTTTCTGCCCTTTCAGATGCAAGAGATCTTGTGTGCTGCCAAGGGAGGCCTTGGTTTTCTTATTTTGTCCTAGGGTGATTCATCAGCCTTCAGTCTTTCACAATCAACTCCAGTGAATCAAATTACCCAGAAAGAGATATCCATTCCATAACTCTTACAATTTCTACTTCCTCTATAACTTGCAAGTGCCTGAAATGCTACACTGACCAAGGCATTCTTTCCCAATAATATCCCACCCAACATACCACTAATGAAATGTGTACATACGCATAACAATCGCAGAACTATAGCACTGCAGGCACTATCGGGTTATCTAGCCAACGTTGGTAATGAGGTCATTCAGCCCCAAAATACCACTATAGAGCTGTCACCCTAAAACCATTTCTGGTATCAAATGTCCTAGGTTTGATTACCTGGAAACACTCTCTTGAGAAGGACGTTTCCAGAAGAGTGATTTCATGAAGGACACCTGTATGGACCGAGCAGTGGGCAATAACGAACTGTGATGTATGACCCAGCTGCAAAGAGGCTTCAGTTGACCCCACAGTGAACTCTGGAGAAAGAATGGTTCTTTGACGTTGTCTGGAATTGAGGTGAGGGGCTTGTCTTATAATTCTACACGGAATTATGGGAGGTGGGACGCCCTGTAGAAACAAAATCTCAACAGAATCAGCTCCCCTTGACAGAGGCTGGCCCTGGCAAGGGTTGTCTGTGAGCTATTGGTATACAACATTTCTAGCAACTGGGAAACTGTTCTAGGGTAGTCTAGGCATTTGGTACTCTACAAACATAAAACAGAAACAGACCTTTTTTCATATTTTCTATATGTGTATAGTGTATTTTCTATATAATAGTTAACCCTATTAACCAAAAATAGACATTATTATACATAATAGTATCAGATTCTTTTCATATTTTCTAGGATGTTCAACTTCCTACACCGCCCTTTGAAGCCAGATTTGTTTTAAATTGGTACATAACTGAATAAGATTGCTGTTTTAGTATCTGTACCCCCAATTATCTATTTTTAAAAGGGCTGTTTTCAAAGAATATTTTTAAACTCATTATAGAATCACAATTGGATATTCCAATTGTTTGAAATTTTTCTTATAATATTAGATTGTCTTGACACTTTGGGTAGGCTACTACTTCTGAGTAAGAAATAAAAATTATGAATAATACCAACCATGGTCTTAGTGCCTCTACAAAAAAATAAAATTTAATGTAGCTGATGATATGGCCAAGGGCTCTGATTTTCTAGGGCCTACCTTAGTTACTTTATAATGGGAAAGAGAATGAGGTTAGGGAAATGTATTGTCCAAAAGAGCAAAAGATAATGATCTGCTAATTGATTTATGTTTTTAATTTAGTAGGATATATATTAGCTATTACTTTTTTCCAGAAATGTGATAGCTCAGAAAAATATCTTTAAATTAAAACAGCATGCAATCTCTTTTAGTCACTCCTTGCAGTATTATTCATCTTTAAAGGAGCACTTCCAATATGAAAGACGAAAGACTAAATGACCTGGTAGCTGGAACGATGACGAGTTCAACAAAACTTGTAGCTCCTTCCCTGAATTTTTTTTAGTAGAAAGATCAAGGAAGTGGTACATTCACCATCTGTGATCTGTTGCACAACAATGCTGGATGACATTAAACAACAGTACAAACTACTCAGTTTCATTTTCCTTATTTGTGCAGTTGACAGGAATAAAATTTAAAAAGAGTAAAGAAATCATAAGGAAATATCAGCTTCATTATATTACCTAAGTCTTCTAGCCTGGACACACTATATGCACAGATACTGAGTTAAAGAACCAGCTACACCAGTAATTGTCCATGAGTCACAGAAGTGAAAAAGATGCCAGGACATCAGAGGTAGAGCAAATGTAATCCCAGGAGTCAACATAGAGCACCACAATATAAAACTGATCATTGTGGTCATCTACAATAATACATATCTTACAGAGGTCCACCACCAGTTCACTAGGAAAAAAGTCATCCTGCAAAGTTAGCAGATTGGTAGATTAGGTAAATATTTGTGGACTTAAACACAGTACCTGATGCTTTGTAGTTTATGATATCCTTGAGAATGGGACAGAGAAGTACCAGTTGGCTTCCAGTATAACTGGGTATATGCACTGCTGGTTGAATTATCATACTGTCAAAGAATACCTGCAAATCCTCTTAGAAGCGAGGGCTGAAAGGGCTGCACCACACATACAAGCAATTCAGATTATAAAAAGCACTGGGATGGAGTTCCAGCTCTAACACTGACTGGCTGGCTCTCAGAGCAAATCTATCCCATCTCTGATGACTTGTGGCATTGCTCCAATGGGATCCCTGTCACATTTGGTCTGCTAAAACTAACTCCTGACATTGGCTCTCAACACAGGTTGCTGACAGAACTGTGTTTTCAGACTCTGCCCATGTCTCTTCAGAGTCTCTGGAGATCAAATACTTGGCTGTAAAACTTTGTGATATGAACTTTCCCTCCTTCCACTGTCCCTTCACTTCTTGTTCTGTGAATTTCCCAGGCACACATAAAAGAAACATCTGCCCCCAAATAGGAAAGTCAAGAATAGACCAAAAATGACTTGGACAAGTCCAGTTTGGTGAGTAAATGAGCTTCTTAAATTGGGGTTACTTACAGAGTGTTGGATGGCCTGTGGGCAGCTGCACTACTAACGTTGCCTTCCTCCCACCTCCTGCTTACCAAGTTCCAGTACTATGGGAAGAAGTATGTGTTTATGTGCATGTCAGTCACATCCTTATAGAGAAGTCCACTAGTGTCGGTAAAGCTACTAAAGGATGGCCCGGCTTTGTTGAAGTCTGGCACACATCCTCAGCACCTGGTGAGAGGGAGCAGGACAAGTACATGTCTACAAAAATGGTGTTACTTTGGCTAAGGCTCAGAACTAGTCTCCCCACCCTTCCTATCAACTCTGAATTCTTCTTCTCTGAACATTGCTCTTCTAATGGCCCCAGATTCTGCCCTTGAACTCTACCTCTGACAAGCCTTGTACTAGCTTTAAGCTGAAATTATTATCATTCAAAGGCTGTAAATGAATTACAAATGCTGATGTCGACCAACAGGAATAGTTTTTGCGGCATGCAGAAAGTACTGGAAGAGTGAAAAGAACTGAAGCAGAAAGGAAGTTGTCTTATAAACCCAAGTAAAAAATAATAATAATTGGAAATGTTGCTGACTGGTTAGTGAAAAGAGCAGCTGGAAAGGAACAGAGAAAGAACCAGAAAGACGCTTCAGAACAGTCACATAAGGAACTGGGAGGCCCCCAGCTTTGAGATTTTCTATATACCTGTGTGATGAGAGCCTATAGTCAAAGCGAAAAGGATGCTGTGGGCAGCCTTCAGAGGCACCTACACAAGGCTGCCTGAAGAAAAGCCACATGATTCCACCTTCTGAAAGGCATCCTTGTCTTATCAGTTCACCTACTGTTGGGAACACACAAATTCACAGCACAGCATCTCACTATGTATCTTATTATTTTGAGTGAACAACACTTAAAACAATAGAAAGCAGTGAGTTAAACAGTCATTATGGCACATTGTTTCAATAAGAATAAAAGAGGGAATGGTTGTAACATTTTATTTTTTTTGTTTTTGTTTTACTTTTTTTATTTTATTTTAAACCAAGAACATGTATTGGTACATTTTACATATAATGGTTACATTCGTTGTAACATTTTAAACAACATGGAATTCTATAGCTTCAGCTTAGAAACTCCAGCTAGTTAATGACAAATTATGTATTTCAGGACAGTGACTATTACTGGATTTGAGCTCAGTGACCTAAATCATCACATGATATGAATTTACTTTTCCAGTGACCCATAGCTCTGGATGCTGTTGATTTCTGAAATCACCTGACAGAGAAAATGTCTTTAAGTTGTATAATCACTAGTTGAATGAAGCATGATGCCAAATAAACCTGTACTGGTACCTACAGTCACATCAAATTTCACATTTCAAGTGCAATTAGTGTTATATTTTATGGATTTAACTTGAAGAACATTGCAAAACAGTAACTTATTTTTACAGAGACTCAAAAAAATTAGGCATATATACCATCATCAGTGATCTTTACTCATATTTTATTATTAAAGTGAATCCCTAATTATACCCACCAAGAATTTCTTTCTTATTGAGGAAAAAATTGCTAAACTTTCTTCTCAAAAGCTTAGTAACTAAAAGATCATGGGAATCAAGTAAAATAAGTCAGATTTATTATGTAATAATCATTGACTTGGATTTTATGCTGATAAACATCTGGAATATTGCAGCAAAATAAATTATTTTAAGATCATGAAAATAATAATAGAGAAGATAAATAGAGAGTTTGCCCAACATACTCATTTGGAAGTCAACAAATACTTATTGAAATATATAGTCCAGACAGATCTTATATTATCAAAGCCAATTAGTTGATGTATTTAGGTCATTAGTGTACAAACATTAATAATTTGCTTTATTATTTGCTAGTATACATTAATTCATACAGGTATTTGAATTTCATATCTAGCACTTCTCAATAGCAACCTAAAATAAATCACTTATTTCTTACACTGCAAACTGTAATTGAGCATAAGCTTCCCAGACTAACAAAAATAAGATTTATAGCAATGTTACAATTAATATTTGGACTGGGTCCTGCTAATCTCACTGACAAATTTTGGCTATAGTTTGGTCTTATTGAACAACACACACACACACACACACACACACACACACACACACACACACACTGTGTTACAGAAGACTATTATCTATCTTGTAGATAATGGCAAAAACTCTGACAATATGGTTTTCATCTTCATAGCCAACAGGATTTCACTAGAACTCAGCAACTTTTTAATCTGATTGATGTGCAACACCGTGTTCAGACTGTTTGCAGAAACTTTTTCAGCCATTGACACAAATATGATAATATATCAAATCGTACATCAGCCTTCCATCTCTGAGAGTCAGAATTCTTACTCTAACATTTGTCACAAAGTTAGAATAACATGAATTAACCAGTCTTCGAGATGTTGGGCTGAAAATGATGCGAACACCTGGAGGTACTTACCCTTGACTACAAAGACGTCTGTTTTCGGGCTGAATCCTTATTCCTTATCAATGCCGAGTTGAAACTGACATAATTGTGAGTTTTTTAGATCTTTGGCTGACAGTGTATTTTCAGAGTTTGCTGTATTGTAGCAGAAACTCCTAATTGTTTTCAGCTGCAAATAAATGCAAGACTGACTCTGTTGAGGTGCTACGTGTCTTTTGTTCCTCAAATCAGCAGCTTGGGTTTGTCCCATCAAGATGCCATCCACACACAGAATCTCAAAGTTGACTAATTCAGTATGTTGTGTAATGCTGGATTATTTACATGTATGGTGGTTTTAAATTTTTCTTTCCTGAAAGATAATGAACTAGAACCACCAAGTTACCAAGTGAGCCCATGTTACCATTTGGATTTCAAGGGCCAAAGTCAGGGCAGAGGAAAAGACACTCTATGAATATAAGCCAACATACAAACATAATAGATTTCCTGAGCTCAATCCCAGCTCTTTGAGCAAGTTACCTTAAATTCCTACACTTCAGTTTCCTCATGTGAGGTGTTATTTTTAAAAATACAATGAATGTTTAATTTTTTATTAAATTAAAAGACACATTGAAATTAAACTCTTTCCCTCTAAATACTCCTTTTCACTTCAAACACACTTATCCCATCATTCTTGCCACTTTCTAAAGCTGTTTTGCAAGTCTTATTTCGTGCGTATCTTTAGTTGCACTATTATGGCTGCCTTGATGTCTTGAACCAATTCAAAATGTTTACCCTCCATGGTTACTTTGATTTTGGTGAAGAAGCAGAAGCCATATGATACCAGATCTGGTGAATAAGGTAAATGAGGATATACTGTAATGTTTTTATTGGACCGAAATTTCCATAAATGGTTTGAATGGATTCAGAATATTGAGATGGCCACAAAAAATACTCATGAAAGGACACTTCCAGAACGGCTTCAGAAGGTGGCAAGAACAATGAAATAATTGTGTTCAAAGCGATGTGTAGGATATTGAAAGAGGTTAATGGCAATGTGTCTTTTACTCTAATTTTTTTAATTTTTAATTTAAATTTTCATCATATAATTTGATTGAATTTCATATTATCAAATGAAAAAATGCAGTAGTACCTAATCATACATTTGTGATGACTAAATTATATAATGTATTGAAATGCCAATAAATATTCACCATCAATAAATGAACATTAGATGTTACTGACCAATAAACATTCTGCTAATATTATTGCTGCTATCATCTAGAAAAGTTCTTTTGTGCCCCCAAATTTCAGACTTCTCAACTATAAAATAGGAGTACTAATCCGTGACAACTTCCTGACTCTTTTAAAACTCAAATGAGAACATTTACATGAAAGTACTTTATAATATGTAAAGTGAATCTCAATACACGATGGCATTGTTATTTCTGTTTTTAGATTCGTTAACGGCCTGAAGGGACAAGAAAATAAGTGTATTTATACGTATTTAGCATCCAACATGAACCAGGTCCGACTCACTCATAAATCCTATTCTCCAAATTCTTATAGTCATGGAAAAGACATTAACAAGAATAAGTTTGACTCACAAACAGCCTCCTACACTATTTTAACTAACAACTCCCTTTCACAACAGTACAGATCAGCATGGTCTTACAGAATTCTCTGTGAAGATGCAAATGTTCCTCATCTGCACTGCGCAATATGTTTGCCATCAAGCAACACACCACTGAGCGATTTCAGTGTGACTAGTGTGACTGGAGAACTAATTTCATCTTTCACGTTAGTTTAATTTAAATTTCAATAGCCACATATTTCACCATACTGAATGGCACAAACACAGAAGACCTTAGGTCCCTTGGAAACCTGTTAAATAGATTTATCATTTTAACACTGTATATTATGATTGATTTTATGTTAAAATATATTCTAAAAGATTCCATTTAAATGCAATCCTCAACAAATCATATATTTACACTTAATATATATCCATTGTATTTGAAAACAAGTTTTTGTTTTGTTTTGTTTCATAGTACGAGGGATTGAATCCAGTGCCTTGCACATGCAAGGAAAGTGCTCTACCTCTAATCTAGATCTCCAGCCCTTAAAAACAAGTTCTGACTTTTTTCTGTTAACGATGATACATATTCATTAAATTAATGATGTAAGAAAAAGCATGTTTTTTAAATGTGTCATCACATTATGTTGCGAGCCAAGAGTACAATAATATTTAAATTAGATACGCAAAGATTAATTAATGGGTATAAAGTCACAGCCAAATAGAAGAAATAATTTCTGTTATACAGAGGCTGATTATAGTTTAAAATATTATGTCATCTAATTCAAAACAGCTAGAAGATTTTGAATATTCTCATCTTAAAAAATGGTAAATGTTTGAGATGACTACCTAAATACCATGAGTAAATCAATATATTATGTGTAACACATCATTGTGGCCTATAAAGAAGTACATTATTGCCTGTAAATAAAAACCAAATAAAATGTAATCATGCATTACAGTATAAAATAAATTAAAAACTATTTTATTGTAGATATTTGAAATCCTTATCTTTCATGTGAAAAATACTAATATTTTCATATTTTGTTTCATTTGTCTGATTGTGCACTTTCCTCTACTAGTAACACATGTGGTTAAAAATAGCATTATTAGTGTGCATATTCCTTATGTCTTGCTCTTCTTTGTTTTCTATCCCATTATGACACAGCACGGCACCCTCATCAGATGCGTCCTCCAGAACCATAAGCTGAATAAACTTACTTTCATTATTTAAAAAACGGTATTTACTCCTATCCAACTTAAAAGTCATCTTACATTCTCCATTTATTATTGGTTTTTGAAACATCCTAAAATATCCTGATAAGTTTTTTTTCAAATAGATTTGGTGAAATTCATACAGAAGCAAATTTGAGAATTATTAGGCTCATATACTCCTCATTTACTTGCTGCATTTCAGTTTCTGCATTCTTTATATACTGATCTAAAATACTTATCCAGTGTTAGTAATAATTTTATTTTTATAAGAATAAAAAAAGTGATAGTCAGGTGATAGCCAAGTCCACTGTAACTAATGGTTGATGTTCAGCTCAGAATTTGGCTGCTTAATGGAGGTATATGCATATTCATTCAATCCCCACAATGTGCCCTGGATATGTACTCAAAAACTAAAACAGTCTTCTTTTAAAAAAATATTTTAAATAATACTTTTAAATATATTATGGTTTTTCAGAACTCTATGTTTTATTTTTGACTGACACATAATAATTATACATATTTATGTGACACAGTGTAATGGTTTGATACATGTATATTTCAGGGTAATCATTATTTCCATCTCCTTAAACATTCTTTTTACCCTTGTTCTTGTAATAGGCATAAATAATATAGTGAGAATGGCCAAAGTTCCAAAACTGTTATACAGATTTAATGCAATCTGGGCCAAAATACCAACAGCATACTTCACAGAACTAGAGAAAACAATCCTACAATTCATATTAAACCAGAAGAGACCTAAAATAGCAAAAGCAATTCTGGGCAACAAAGGCAAGGCGGGGAACATCACAATGCCTGACTTGAAGTTATACTACAAAGCTACTGTGATAAAAACAGCATGGTACTGGCAAAAAAAAAAAAAAACCACACCTGAGGATCAATGGAACAGAATAAAAGATGTAGAAACAACTCCAAACACACTCAGCTATCTTATCTTTGACAAAGGGGCCAAACACCCTCACTGAAAGAAAGATAGCCTCTTTAATAAATGGTGATGGGAAAACTGACTTCCCACATGCTGAAGATTAAACCTAGACCTATATCTCTCACCACGCACTAAACTAAAATCGAAATGGATCAAAGATCTAAATATTAAAACAGAAACACTTAGTCTGCTGAAAGACAGAACAAGTAAAACTCTTAAATATATAGGTATAGGCAAAGATTTTATGAACAAAACCCCAACCACACAAGAAATATTACAAGTAATCACCAACTGGGATCATATCATATTAAAAAGCTTTGCATAGCAAAAGAAACCACTAATAGAGCAGAGAGACAAGGACAGAATGGGAAAAAAATTTTGCCAGCTATTCCTCAGACAAAAGAATAATATCTAGAATATATAAAGAACTCAAAAAGAAATGAGACGCCTCCCCAAATTTAAAGACTCAATCCAAAAATGGGCATCTGAAAAGAACAGATACTTCTCAAATGAACAAGTACAAACAGCAAATAAATATATGAAAAAATGTTCAACATTACTGGTCATTCAAGAAATGCAAATTAAAACAACACTGAGATTCCATCTCACTCCAGAAAGAATGACTATCATCAAGAAATCAACCAATAACAAATACTGGCAGGGCTGTGGAGAAAAAGGAATACTTCTCCACTGTTGGTGGGAGTGTAAATCGGTACAACCACTGTGGAAATCAGTATGGAGAATTCTCAAAAAAAACATAGAGGCTCCATTTGTTCCAGCTGTTCCTCTTCTAGGTATTTTTCCAAAAGAGTTAAAGACCTCACACCACAGTGCACACTCATGCTTATAGCAACACAATTTATAAGACCTAAATCTTGGAAACAGCCTATATGCCCATCAGTGGATGAATGGATAAATAAAATGTGGCTTTTATATACAGTGGAGTATTACTCTACCATAAACAAGGATAAACTTGAGACATTTTTAGGTAGATGGATGCTCCTTGAGAACATAATTTTAAGTGAAATAAATCAGACACATGTTTAAATATTGCATTGTTTCTCTTGTGTGAGAAAACCAAAGGGTAAATAAGGACCATAATTGAGGCTAGATATTGGGAGGTAGGAAGAAAAATGTTCAAATGGGAAGTGGAGCAAGGAAAGGCAGGTGAGGGAAGGAAGGAAATACGTATAAAAAAATCAAAAAGAATGGAAGGAAAACAAGGGAAATGAAGTTTTGTTAGTGGGGAGGGGAAGGAGGATTGAAAAGGGAGGGGAACAGGAAATAATAATATATTTTATGTACAGGTACAAATTCCCTATGATGAATGTGATCATTATGTATGTCAAAAATGTACCAATGAAATCAATTTTTAAAAATGTATCATTTCTTCATGGTTAGAGCCTATTAAGTTCTCTTTTCTAGTTCTTCATATGTAGTAAGTCATAAATTATAATCATCTAGTTCAATAACACTAGACCATATCTTTCCTTATCTACTTGTATTTTGGTACCTGCTATCCAAAACCCCTCTGTCTTCCCTCCTCCCTACCCTTCTAGCCTCTAGGAATGAGTGTTCTGCTTTCTTCCTCCAGAAATCAACTAAAAACAAGTACTTATTTGCTACTATTTATATAAATTTAAACAGACACCATTATTGCTTTTAATACCACAAATCCCCTGGAACACTTTATTTGCCCCTCAGAATTTCTCAGACCAACTTTAAAGAAAGTTTATTAAATAACATTGAGTAAATTCTTCAGCTTTATGCAGTGTTTAAACACCCCTAAAATCCTCTCATTCTTCTTGGGCCCATAGAAAGCAACTAGAAGCCTGTCCACAACTGGTATCAGACACCCAGACATAAATGAGAGGATCCCCAAGGGGAGGAGCCAGTGGAAAAACCAGAGCCGACTCAACATGAGGAAGAACATGGAGCCCCAGAGAGTAAAATAAGAAACCTGGCATATTGTGCAGAAATGGCAGCTGTTCCTCGGGGTCAGCTGGAGTACCCATGACCACTACTGACCCCACTCCCATCAGTTTCCCCCAGTCTGCCCCCAGCCTCAGAGTGACCAAGACCTCTACGAAGGAAGAGGTTACAGCAGAAATAAAAGGTACATATTACTGGGGATCCAAATAACTCTGTTATGGGGACAGCACTCTGAAGAGGCAGACACAAGAGAAAAGGTGAAGGCATCATCTACCTGGTTTCGAGAGAGATGAGCACTGGAGATCCAGGGCAACAGGTGTGGTGGAGAAAGGACAACAGGAGAAGAGCTCCATGGGCAGCCCAGATCACTAACCTGGGGGTGGTGGCAGCAGTGCTAACAACCAAGTTAAAGGCCCACTGGGGAAGGGTATGCAGTGAAGTAAGTCACCAAGAGCAGCAACACAACAGCAGGTTTCTTCCCACCAATGCATATGGTAGCAAAGCAGACTCCAGATCATGACCTGTGAAAAATTACCTTTTTTGGCAGGCTAGGGATAGTTGGTTGACATGCATAACTAATCTTGCAAAACGCTGGAAATATTTAGGGATAAAGCACTTAAGATTTAAGCAATGAGCCTGTATTTTCAAAAACCATTGCAATGAGTAGGTTCTCGATTCCGCCGCAGCTTCAAAAGTGATCTCCGAGGTAGGAGGTCTCCTGGTGGGGGAGTTCCATATTTTTCTGAGAGTTATTCCTGAAAGTCTAGCCTAGAACATATTTCCTTTGTCCTCCTATTAATCTTAAGAGAGTGATTCAGTATACTAAACATCTTTTTGCCCAGAATGCGTGTTTCATGTGGTTAGTTTCACTGTAACCAAGCTGATAGAAAATACAACTATTTCCAGCTATGTGTCAAAGAAGCAAGCTATTAGCTACACGAAAGACTCCTTTCCCTTCCCCATCGGGATTACAGGTGGGAAATTCTTTAAAACAGGGGAAGGTGAATTATCAAAGAATCCAAGAATGTACCTTGGGAGCAAGAGTCAAATTTGGACACATACCATGTTTACAAAGTTCTTTTGATAGATCACCAAGACAGTTCCAATTAGGTAAGAACTTGATTGCTCCCCTTACCTCATCTCTCTCCTTGTGGTCCATCCTCAGTGCTCAGAAACTAAAGTTAGCCAGATAGGTGTAAAAGTGTCAGGCAGGGAAAGAGCACATTTTTTTCTTCAGCACCTGCAGTTTCGCAGTCTTAAAGAAGCCAGTTTGGCAGAAAGAGAAGGTTCCACTTCAAACCAATATCAAAGTTTCAACAGTCTCTGTGTTTTACTTATTGAACTGTGTCATATGATTTGAACTGACTTTGGGGTTATGTATTACCTAAGAGTAAATAGAAAAGGGATTGTTGTGCCTAGAATGTTCATTCAAGTGAGGGGAGAACTAGCCCCATATATTAAACTTAAAAAACACACTGGCGCTCTACAGAAAGTTGCTTATTATAATATGCCATGCATTGTACATACTTGTTTAATTTAGTAGTTACCCTAGTAGCAAGAGCTATACAGGATGTCACTGCACATAGCACATCTTTCCCCATACTCTCTGCTTCTTCGTATAGTCCCTGATCTCCAAAATAAATACTTGTTTTGAAATTCTCCAGCCTTATAGATATGGTTTGTTCCAAGAACTTCTTTTATTTTTTTTTAACCAAGAACATGTATTGGTACATTGTACACACAATGATCACATTCATCACATTTATTTTGTACCTGTACGTGATACATCTTGCTTCTCCCCCCTCTTCCCCACTCCTCCCCTTTGTTCTCTCCTTCCCTATTTACAGCAGGTTTATTCACATTTCTCCATGATTTCCCTTTCTACTTTCTTTCCTTTTTTCCCTTCCTGCTTTCCCCCTTCTCTCTTTCTAGTGCTCCTCTCCTTTGTATATTATCTTCCTTTTATATAATATTTATTACACCTCTTTGTCCTCATTTACAGTTATGGTTTCTCATATCGGAGAAACAATTTGATGTGTACTCACGAGTGTCTACCAAGGACTTCTTCTAATATCCAGATTATTAGTATTCTTTTGTTAATAACTTGTTCTCAGTTTGACAAAGCAACAAGGTAGGTGCAAGTTTCTTAGAGGAAATGTTCCAGTGATCACAGGACTTAAAAGAATGATGTTGCTGAATACTGTGATAAATGATAACATATTCTTATCGGGATCAATATTCACCTTCATTTGCAAAGCTGGAATCAATTCTCATAGTATTGTTGTATGGATCAAACTAAATAATATTTGAGAGAGTACCTCACAGACATCAAGGCACATAAAAGTCATTTGGTCGATTATTTGAACTTCACTATGTGTAGCTGTCTCTAGATCTCAGGCTACAAATGTCCTTAACTACAAAGTGTAAAGCAGTATCTTACTGCGTTTAAAACTCACTTGGATCAACTTGACTTTATATGGCAAAGAGAAGGAATGGAAGCCAGGAAGGTGATAAGTGTTTGAAAAAAGTTAAGCCACTCGCTAATCAATGATAGAGCTAATCATTTCTGTGAAAGAAATTTATATTTTACTGAAATTGCACAAGTTGTAGTTAATGGCAAGATGTAAAACTGTATTAATATAACTTCACTGAAATACCATTAACTTTCTTTGTTTCACTTCCTGTATCTTTAAAATAGTAGTTATGGTTACAGTTGATGACTTTTACGAATGTCAAATTAAAGTTATGTTCCCAGTGAGAGGAGAGATGCATTTGTAGATTTTAATAACATCTTCCCCTCCATGCAATACTACCAGCCATAGGAAGTCCCCAGGATTTGAGCACTGGTATGAATGCATACTCATTGGTGGGGGTTATACTTATGAGTTTGTAAAATAACATTAATAACGTCCCTTGTCTGCCATATTACCCCAAAATATTTTCCTTCCACAGTCAGTGAGAGGAAAATCATTCTTATAACTTTGTGAACAACCTTCAAAACTAATTTAAATTGAAGAAGGGAGAATTGCAAAGATAATAATGGAACTCTAGGGGGTGCTTTAGTAAATCAGGTCCAAGATTTCACAGTTCTACCCATACAGCGAATTTCCAAGTATGTGCAGATTATCTGCACAAAGAGACTCTGCCCATATGAAGCAGAATTGCATAAAGCCCCCAAGAAGGTTGTTTTCCTCGATTCCTGATTTTAAAGAAAGAATTACAACTAATGAAACTGACCTTCAGTCTAACAAGCACATCTGGGCCCAAACATAGTGTTTACCTTCTGAATTGTACTTCGTCTGGGGTGTTCTTCATGAACTATTCAATATAATTGACCCTATGGCCAGAAAAGCAGAAATTCTTTTGAATTCAGAGTACACTGCCAATTTGCATGCAGTCTACTAGAAGTTGGACGCTCAGAACTGAGAATACATGAATAACGTTCTCAGCTTGTATAGTAATGTGCTCCGAACACCCCTCCCAGAAATGCTGATGTGCCCCATAAGGTGACCAGGAGTCATATGTTCATGAATTCTCAATGGTTCTCCTGCAAATGCATGGAGGGGTCCTGCAAGTGATGGTTTGCCCCCCGCACACTGGAATGTAAATTCCTAGGGAGAAGCTAAAGTAGACATAGCCAGTACTCCAATCGGATCCCTACAATCCTTTCCTCCTTCTGTGTACTCCTCTCCCAACTTTGCTGTGCTTTTGTTCCCAACAGCCTACCTGTGATGCTGATTTGGAGAGTTGCCCTAGGGCTACTGGAGCCACTTTGTCCAAGCACACAGAAGGGCAGTGACGCCAAGGATTTGCATCATCAGAGGGTAAAACCAAAGCATACCCTGGTATACAAGCCCAGCACCCTTGTTCTGGGACAGGACAACATTAAAATACAATCTACACTCCAAAGTAACCCTGTAGAATCAAGTTTCACAGAACTTCCTGAAATTGCATGCTTTATGGCTTTTCCTCCTCCCTCTTCCACTTGTGTCACTACCTTACTAGATTCTCCCAGGAACAAGTCCTTAATCAATCACTTATGCACAAATCTGTTTCTCAAAGTCTTATTGACAGAGATTTAAATGGGCTATGTCTAGACTCTTAAGAACGCCTATGAATGCAAAGGAAAGTAATCAAAAATAAAAGAAAATGTAAGGGTATACTCGTGTTCACAGAAGTATCATTCAGAATAGCTAGAGCATGGGAACAACTCGTGCCCATCCACAGAAGAATGGAGAAGACAGGTGTGATATGTACATACCGAAGAACGTTTCCAGCCTTCACAAACTCTGGCACATGCTACAACATGGATGAAACGTGAGGACACTGTGCTAAGTGAAATAAGCCACAACAAGACAAATACTGTATGATTCCACGTATATGAGGTACTTACAGTAGTGAAATTCACAGAGACAAAATAGAAAGGTAGTTACCAGGAATGAAGGGAAGGAGAAAGTAGAGAGTCATTGTGTAATGAATACAGTGTTTCAGATTTGCAAGATGAAAATAGTTCTGTTGATGAATAGTGGTGATGGTTGCCCGACAATGTGAATGAACCTGATACTAATGAACTGTACACCCAAAACTAGTTTAGGTGGTAAATTGCATGTTAGGTGTATTTTACCACAACAAAACATTTGGGGGAAAAAAGAGAATGCAAGGATCTGAAAGTCACTTGTACAACATCAAACACTAGATTTGAAGAAAACTCGTGAAGGTAAGATACTATAAGGTGCCTACAGAACATCCCTCATTGCTAGCTCAAAACAATTCTCTTGAATCCCAGACATCCAGAGCAGGCTATTAAAACCTGAGTCTAACAGCTCTCCTTAGAATCAATAGGCTTTGGGAAAGTGGCTAGGTTAATATTAGAACAAGAACAGCAGGATATCAAGAGTTCCAGGAGGTGGCATGAAGATCAAACACCAGCAACTACAAGAAAAACTTTAAAAACAGTGCTATCAACTGAGTATTTGTGTGCTCCAAAAATTCATATGTTAAGACCTAATCCCTAATGTCCTAGTATTCGGAGATGGCCTTTAGGTAGAGACTAGCTCATGAGGGATTAATGCTCTTATAAAAGAGGCTCAGGAGAGGTCGATTGATCCAACTGCCATGTGAGAACTCTGTTAGGGGATAAACACATATGGATCGGGAAACAGGTCCTTACCGGATACCAAATCTCTTTCTGTCTTGCTCTGGGACTTCCACCCTTCAGAACTGTGAGAGATAAATTTCTGTTGTTTATAAACCACCCAGTTTGTTATAGTCACCTGAAGAGACTAAGACAAATAGCCAGTAGGAATTTATGAGTCAGCCAGAGATAGGCTTATAAGGATTCACCAGGGAAGGAGCTTAGTGTCTGACAGCTATTATGTCTTCTTAGAGGGATGGCATGCATACAAATCATCCCCCATCACAAAAAAGCAAGACATGGCATACACCACAAGGAATGTACAAGCTGAATACTAGGAGACTTACAAGGCAGAAAGAAACTGCTTCCAGATGAGTGCAGCAGCTGGAATCATGTGAGCAAAAACCACAGAAATGGTGTTTTGTGGGGTGTAATCACCTATAGATTTAGGAGGAGCTGTGATATGAGTTATAAATTCCACGGTATATTGATTAAAGCATTTATTGACAGCAGCTAACTCTGGGACTTATCTGAGTGTTACACTTAAATGTCACACACAGGCACTCAAGCATTGCAAATGTTCCTGATAGATACAAAGTAATTTGTTACACATGCTCATAGGTCCACTGGAATTCAGAAGTTTCTGTTTACTGTCTGCTTGGGCACAGCCAGAGGGCTGAAGAATTTCAGCAGTGTCAGAAGATTCAGTTTCTCATGGAATCTTCCTTCCTTGTAAGATTCTATCTAAAATCTTTTGAACTCAAAGAGAAGGCCCAGTCTAATCTTGGTCTTCCACTTCTGCCCTCTAACGTACACACTCCTCTGTTATATAGATCTCCAAAAACTCAGAAGGCAGGTAACATTTTCCCAAAAAAGACTAGGTTTTGCTGGTCTTCACGGCACCAATAATGACAACGATGGTCAGTTTTCAATCATGTGAAAACTCATATGTTAGCAAATGTGTAAGCTCTTCATCGAGAAAGTCTACGGAGGAAGAAACTCTACACTGACTTAAGCCTTCTCCAGGGTCTCCTGTCTCAGTGAGTGGGCCCACAGTCCACCCATACATTCCACCAAAAACCTGCGAGTAATCATTGTCTCTTGCTATCTCTGTTCATCTACATCCAATTAATTGCCATATCCTGGTGTCACTGCCTGACTTCTATTTCTCAGTTCTCCTCTCCTTTTTTATTTCGATTGCATTAGTCTATGATCATGGCTCAGTGAGATCACTGACAGCTTTCCATCTTCCCACATTCACTCTGACCCACTTTAATTGGTTCTTCTTAGTCCAGATAACACTGTGACTTTAGGAAAACAAAGAAAGCCAAGCAAGAAATAATGTCAAGTAAAGTCCTGCGGTGAGACTAGGTTGTGGGGGGAACTCTGGAGACAGTGTAAGTCACTGCAGCCCAAAGCAGCAAGCTAGAATACTTACATTCCCACTCAACCCCATTTGTGGCTAAGGCTGCCCTGCTGACCGTGGGACGCATTTCCTGCTCTCCCTCTGGGCAGCACAAGTGGGTCCCAGCTGCTAGGGCAGCCTGCCAACAGGGGGGTACAGATGCTGCCTGTGGGGAGTGAATGCGCACCTGATGCAGGTGTGCCTGAAGGGGCAAAGCATCTAAAGGGACTGGGGGGAATGCTAATAGTGTCGGCAACAAAATGTAATGAAAACTTTCAAGATCATATTTGATCATTTGAATAAGCAACAATTAAATTGGCTCCAAGGGGTTTGTAGAGATGCTAATCTTCTAAAAAAGATCGCCAACAATTTCAGATGCTACCAAAACCAATGTTTGTTTTCCTTTTTGTTTGTTTGAGTCCTCATCTGATGCTCATTCTTAGCCAGCCTTTGTCTCCCCTTGAAATGTGGTGCCCTCCTCTCCTGGCTTCTCTAACATCACACTCTCTAGGCTCCTCCCAGACCCCCTTCTGGATGCTCTTATTTTTCCACAAATTTAAATGTTAGAGATTATTCACAAGCCTGTCTCACTTCCACATTTTCTTTCTTCATCTCACCTATTTCCCCAGCTTTTAATACCCTAGTGCTATAGTTTCTGCATTTTTAAATCTCCACCGCGGACCTCTCCTCCAAGCTTAAGCCTCAACCATCCAAATACTTAGTTGGCATCTTCACTGGAATATTTTTTAAAGCCACCTCAATTTTAAAGTACCAAAATTAGAACCTCCGCCAGTCTGTTCATCCTATATTTTGCTTCCAGATGGTCAGCATGGTGCCTGGGACTCCACCTGATTGTTTTCGACATTCCTATATCCAGTCCCACAGCATTCCACGTGAGCTACACTTCCAAAATGTCGTGGCTCTATCCACTTCCCATTGCCACTGCTAACACTGTTGCCTTTCAGGTGGTGACTAGTCATCTCCTGGCTAGTCTTCCTGCATTTACTTCTGGCCCCTTTAAAGCCAATTTTCATATGATATACAGAATGATTATTTAAAACTAATTTCTGCCACTACCCCATTAAAGCACTTTACTGGCTTCCCCTGCTATTTTAAATCCTGTTGCCCCCCTGATTAAAACACTTTGGTGGCTTCCTGTGGCATTTAAAATTAAACGCTACGATGGCCTGTGTAGTTGTGTGTTATCACACAGGGTTCCAGTATTTTCTACGTATCTCTCTGCACTGAGACTGGAACATCCATCATCCTGGTTCTCCACATGGCTGACTCTTTCTCACCCTTTCAGATCCCAGCCTTATGTGTCACCTTGAAAAAGCCTTGCTTTATCACTCTATTACCCTGTTATCATTGTGGACCTATTTCTCCTAAAGACTTTGTCACAATTGTACCTATATTTTTGTTCTTTTGCTCAACTGTTTGTTTAGCATACTGAAAGGTATGCTCTTTGAAGATGTGTCTTGTTTACCAAGGTATCCCCAGGGCAACAGAGCTCGGCTCGAGCAAAGTGCTGAATAAATTTGCATGAGAGAATAAATGAAACACAGAGCTTCTATATCTTGTTCCACTTTTGCTTCTTATGAATTGGCTAGTTGAGGTCATTTAAAGTATTATCACTTTTCTTACAAGACCTTGTGCTTGCCTAGCAACCACAAGGACCTGAGTTGGATTCCCAGCACCGCCCCCCACAAAAAAGATCAGCCCATATCTTAGTTATGGATAGCAGGCAAATTTGCAATGGGAGAAAGAGTGTTGAATTGACCAGTTAAACAAGGTTTATGTATGACAGGAAACTGCTCAGAATGACTACGAGACTATACTAGTCCTTATAGGGTCATAATGTATCTATTCTAGGTAGATGGCAATGCAGATGGTTTGACTATATTTTTAAGCTCTTTTATGTCAGGTCTTCTCTTCACCTTCTTTTTAATCCCTGGTAAATCGAGAGAGACTAGCCCCTGGCAATCACTTCTTGAAACTAGGCAATAGTGCTTGATTTTTTTCTCCTTCTTTTGAAGAGTTTAATTATAGAAAAGTAAAAGAAGATCCAATTTGGATAGTTGGTTTTGGGCCCAATTTCTATATTATTCAGTTATGCTAACTCGCTGCGCTAAATGTGTGAATACTGCACGAGGATGCAGCTGACACTGTCATTGCTAGAAATTGCTTTTCTTTATAGGAAGCCTGGTTCATCATCTTTGTCAATGCTAATTGAGATTAACAAACTGACACTATCAATGCTATCACTCAGGAAAATACAGCTTCCAACAAATATCACATACTTGTTATTTGACAATCAATATAATACATACTCATTTTAGAAAAATTTAGAAAGACAGAAAAGTTTTCAAGAAACAAAAATGTACTCATCACCAAAAAATTTCACCTGGAAATAACTCCACTCACTGCATTTTGTTACATGTATTGATCAGCTTGTCTGTTGCTGAGACAAAATACCTGATACCCACAATGTAAAGAAGATATTATTTATTTTATCTCACAGTTTGAGAGGTTTCAGTCCATGACCAACTGCTCCAATGCAGAAAGATCATGTTGGAAGGACCTGGTGGAGCAAAGTTGCTCATATCATGGCAGCCATGAAATAAGGCACAGGGGAAGAGCCAGAAAGGAAGGAACCAGGGAACCAGGGGCCAGATACATCCCCAAGGTCAGGGCCCCATGACCCACTTTCTCCAACTAGGCCCCACCTCCTAAAAGCCCACTCACTTATGAGCTCATCAAAGGGCTACCCGATAAGGTCATATATATATGCAGACACGGCCCATAGATTCATATGGTTTATATTGCAGAAGGCAGCTAACACAAGCAAATGAGATCAGACAATTTGGCTAGTGAGGACAGCTACGAAGAACATAAAACAAGCAATGCAGCAGTTAAGTTCCTAAAGGGTGAGAATGAAAACGGGCTGCCTTAGAGCAGGTTATGCAATATACCTATTTAAGAAGACAATATCTGATGTGAGACCTAACCAACAGGAAAGAGCCAGCCATAGGAAGATGTGAAGAAAAATATTCCAGACAGAAAGAACAGCACATGCCAGGAAGAGACTGTGTTTAGTAAATGCCACTGAGTGGGTGTGGCCGAAGCTAGAGAGTGAAAGACAGAGAGAGATTTCTATTATGCCCCTTAACCAACTTTGCGCATACATTTTTGTTTATGATATTTTGACCTAAACAATTTTAATGTTTATGTTGTCAAATAACTCTGGGCTTTTCCTTTGTGATTTCACCTATTAGAAAATCCTTTACCTAACCTTCAATCAGAAAAAAATATTCACTTAGATTTTCAGTAGGTACTTTTGTCTTGTCATTAATACTTCTGTGGTTTATTATAATACCTGGCAAAGGATGTAAGTGGGTTTTTTTCCTAAGTAAATATAATGTCTGAGCATACCTTGTTAATAATACTTTCTTCTCTGCTAATTTTGATGGCATCATCATACAGCGTCATCCCTTGGTATCTGCAGAAGATTGATTTCAGAACTGCCTGTGGGTACCAAAATCCAGATACTCAAGTTCCATATATAAAATATCATAGTATTTGCATTTAACCTACACATATTCTCCCATATACTTTATCATCTCTAGATTATTATATATAACACAATGTAAATGCCGTGTAAAGAATTGTTACACTGTGTTGTTCAGGAAATAAGCACAAAGAAAAAGGTCTGTATATAGCCAGTGTAGATGAACATTTTTTAAAAATATTTTCCATCTGTGATTGATTGAAGCTGCAGAGGTAGAGCTGGGGGATACAGGGAGCCAAGTGTACTTATTTATTATAGTGAAGAATTATGAGGAGAGGAGTGAGATGAGCCGAGTGAACTAGACTGCCTGTCAGGACATTTATTCTGGCAACAGTCTGAAGAAAGGATTAGTCAGTCAGAAGTCAGAGAGATGGGAGGCCAGCTGGAAAGTTTCAGGAGTCATCCAGGAAAAAGAGCTTGACTGAGGATCAGAACACTGAGAATGGAAGAGAAGTCATAGGTAAAATCACCAAAGATACTAACTCAAAAGACTGGACGTGTGGCTGTAAGAGGAAGAGGGTAAATGCTTGCTGTCGCGTGCACGGACTTACTGTTTTAGGGCTCGATTCACGGGGAAGGAGACAGGACACCACTCACAAAGATCAATTAAGTTATTTAATAACAATAAAGAAAGTAAGAGAAAAGGGGGAAACTCTAGGAAATCATACCACCAATCCATCGTTTCTATCACTGGCAATCCATAGCACGGGAGTAGTTCAAGCAGAGATCTTAACTTTTGCTAGAGGGTTATGAAATTGTTATCATGTTTTATCATAAAAATATTTTTAAGACAAAAAGTAAATTATAGTTGCCAGACAAGTGACTATTTAATACATACGAGGTTTTAATTTGATGAAAAAGTTTAAGAAATACATAAGCATGATTTTTTGCATATAAATACATTTAATACCTTAATTTTGAATTTAAAAATGCTAAGTTGTAAATGTATATTTTACTACAATTTTTGAAAAGCAATAATGGTAAGTAGATTTCAAAATGAGCCTTCTATAAATATCCACGAGAGGACTGTCTCATTATATTACCAGCACTGTGAATTGCTGGTATATTGCCAACAATATGGTTGATCAGGAAGGTTCAGTCCAACTTTCAGCCTCCTTAGGAACTACATAAGGTTTCATGGCTTATCTGTTTGAATAAAGGTGATTCCAGGCTCATCTGTACTTTCCTATCTTCACTTTTACTTTTTCCCTCATTTTTCATTCCTATTCTCAATTTATTTTATCTTGCTACTCTATATGGATGTTTGTAAGATACCCTAAATCATTTGAAGAATCTGACCAAATATAAATAATTTAAGCATTAAAATATGACCAGATATAGTGTTGCTGATTTTGTCTCTCACGTAGTCTCTTTTCCTACCATAAACTTCAAATAGTCCTTGCATTGAGATCTCCAAGAAATTCTATTAGACTTCAGACACATTTTAATTAAATATCTAACTTCTTCCTAGTGAACATATTCTTTTTACCGACTTAATTCATACCTAGTATTTTTCCATTGTTAATGGAACCCAACCATCAGGCACCATATTACAAATGTAGCGATAATGATGAACTATCCTGAACTCTGAACTCTGAGAAACAACCCCTGTTGGGGAAATAAATCACACTCACTCTCTCGGGTTTTTACTGCTCTCTGTGATTATAAGGAAGAAACAAATTCAGCGATGTCTTTTTGTCCAAAGTGCAAAAAATGCCACACCTTAGAAAAAGAAATGATAGACAGTTATGACATGCATTCTTCTTTGTGAAAAATAGGAAAAGTATAAATAATTCCTCAGGGCAGCAATGCAAGCTTTTATCTTTGAGGGTTGGAGGATTTCCTATAAAATAGAGGCTGGTTACAATGGCAGAGAATATTTGAAAATAAAAATCTCTGTTTAGTTTGAAATAAATATAAATGGACATTTGTGATATGTCTTAGAGAATAGATGGGCCATCGGAATTACACTGTTGACTAATGTGGTGGTGACATGAATGAGTTTATCTATTTACTGTGTAAATATTTGAGCTATTTGTGCTGAGCTCTGTACTACGAGCCAGGGATAAAACAGTGGGAAAAGATGCTTACTTCTCAATCAAGCAGAGAGCTAAGAAGGCAGAAACATACAATGTAGACATTAGCGAATACAGTCTGGGAGATTAGGGAAGTTTCTAAGGAAGGTGTCACCCACACTAGATCTGAAGCATATCCAGGAGAAGGTCAATCTTTGCAGCACGACTGAACTGGATACAAAGAGTTTTCCAAAGTGATAAACACTTTCAAAAACCACGGCAGTGCTGGGGGTTTAGCTTAGTGGTTAGAGTGCTTGTCTCAAAAACACAAGGCCCTGAGTTTCATCCCAGCACCAAAAAACAAAAAAAAAAAAAAAAAAAAAAAAAAAAAAAAAAAAAAAAAAAAAAAAAAAAAAAAAAAAAAAAAAAAACACAAAACACACCAGGGCAAAGAGGAGGAGAGAAGGGCACAATTAGGGAACACATGATTCCACCAGGCTGCAGCTTACAGGCCAATGCACCAAACGGCTAGAGAGAAGCCTGGAGGAGAAAGCAAGAAGCATTTGAAGGATTTAGGGGTCATTATTAACTGGACTTTATCCTGAAAAACTTGGGGGCCACTGAAGATTTTAAAGCAAGAGAAGGACACAGTTAGATTTACATTTTAGTAGCATGTAAATACATAGCATTATTGTTTTAAATTGTAAGACTATTGTAGCAGGGTAGGTAAGAAATGATGATGGCCTAAACCACTGTTGCTCAAACGTTTTTCTCATGCACTCACATTTGTGAAATAGGTTTGAGCAATGCATCTTTGTTTTGTGTTCATTTATATATATATAAAGTATAAATGTGTATCTTTATATTAATAAGTGAAACTAATAAATAAAATGGGATAAAATCTGTAGAAACAAAAGTTCTAATATGGTCTCCCTCCCAACAGACTATCTTACACACATACCTGATGTACAGGCTGTGTTCTGGAAACCGCTGGCCTGAATTAAGAACGTAGCGGTGAAAGTAGCATGAACAAATCAGAGGAAAAGAGAAGATACAGAAGCCAGGGGGACTGATCAATTAAATGTAGAAGAAAGAGCAAAACAATCAAGAAGGTGGTGGGGTTTCTGGTCCGTGTGGCTGGAATTATAGACTGGGTTATGGTGCCCTGGCCAAAAAACAGGTTCGATAGAAAAGGTTAAAGCACCTTTATACAGGTCAAACTGAGTTGGAGAAGTGTGGTAAACATCAGTATAAGCAACCATGGAGAGAGTTCATCCCACAGTGGCTTACAGAGGGATAGAAAAGTCAATTTACCTTTCCAGCTAAACCCACAAGTCAGATATATTTTTCATTCATAATTAAAATTGGGAATTCTCTTCCTCCCAAATAACCAGGGATCCCTATTCTATTTGGGGCTATATAATTAGGAACTCCACAAAAACTGTAGACTTTCCTTCATGAAGGTATTAATTTTCAAGAATCTTGGCCTTCAGGTCTAACATAGTATTAATCTACTAGACCAGAGTTTAGTAATGGGTGTCATTAGATAAAATACCTGAAACATTTTACAGCTCTTAAATGAAGTTTCAGTTGCTTTTCTATGACTTCCAGGTTCTATGCTTCATGGGAACCTATTCAGGAGCAAGAATCTCTATTCCAATATAAAATTTGAAAAACTCTTAACAATCTAAAACATCTAGTATTTGCTGATTGCATTTAATGGCATGCAGAGAGCCAAGGCAGGGTTCATCCAGCCAAGCCCATAAGGTCAGTCACTGAGGCCCACTGTGGGCCCCAAGAATTGCAAAGGAGAAGACAGAAAAGGTGTAAAGAAAAGGTCTGAACCACATACAGATAATTTCAACCCTACCTGTAAGGTGTTTAACTCATCTCTTCTGATTCTCTCTTAAACCAGAGAGGTAGTAATTAAAGTCAGACATGTTGCTAGGTTTTCCTTATGTTGAAAGGTAGCTTATCGAAGACAAGTTGTGGCCTTGTTGACAATGTTGATTTTCTCACACAGATACTTGAAGTTCACAATAGCCATATTCAAGCAAAATGAGGAAATTCTACCTGAGAAGCAAAATACTTTCTTGACAGTCACACAGAGTAAATGGCAAGACCAGGAATAAAACAAGATCCACTTAACATCCGCACCAGAGATCCTAACCACTAGCCCCAAGTCTTGTTCACTTGCCAAGCAACCCTGCCCAAGCGTTCTCACACACCTGCGATGAAGGCGAAAGAAACATTGCTGTTGCAAAATTGAAAACTTCAAAAAGCTGCAGTTTTTCATGAAGCCACCTGAGGCATGAGCACAGAAAGCAAAAATAAACCTGGGTCTTTTAGCACCCAGTACAGAACTTTTGTAGCACACAGAGGAACACGTACCCACACGTGCACACACACACACAAACACCACACACATGCACACAGAATAACAGCCTCTCACTTCTTAACTGCAGGCTGCTGCTGATGCCAGGCAAGAAATGCATCACCTTACGCAGAATAAGCTGTGAAAGCAGAAAAATCAATCTAGCATTTTAATAAAAAATGTGAGAAACTGAGAAGATGAGCTATGGTGCAATCACTTTGGGCGGATCTGGCTGTTTTGCTATTAATCATTTCTCTACTGTGCAGTCAGCAGAACTTTATTTAAGTCTATTCAGTGACTGCCAGGTCCAGGGCAGAGGTGCTGTGACCAAGTGAGATGAGATTATAAAGCCATCATTGCATCCCAAGGACAAGGAACTGTGCCCAAAATTGCAGTCTTCAAGCAGAAAAGATTAATCTCAGGAAAAGACATTCATTTTCCCCAAGAATGGAATATTGAAATTTCCTGATATGAACACCTTATATCCTAGTGATTACAAACCTTGAATATAAGATAAAATTTTATAACACATCTGGACTCACTCTTCAATCACATCCTTTCTGTTTGAAGAAAGAATTCAAATATCAGATTGATACCTTACGACAAGTGTCTTAACTTTTCTTATACATCAATTAACCTTTATTAATCTTTGCCTTCTGCTTCCAAACTAATGTGGGGACCTAAAACTGCCTTAGACCTTTCCGACTATTCCTGCCTGGTGACTGAACCTGAGTCATTCTGCTGCTCCTGAGTTACTTAGAGAGAACGGGCAGGGTGTTCACCAAGCCTTTGAAATTAGCCCACAGGAGCCAAATGAATACCTAGCACATCTGGAATTTTGAAATAATGGCCTGTATATTAGAAGACAATAGTCAATAAAAGCAATAATGCCATCAAGGAGCCACCTCTACTTATCACCCACACTTAGTCTCCTAGCAGCATGCTTTCTAGATCCAAGAATCCTCCCTGGGAATGTGGCTTATGATGCATACAGTGTTGGTGACCTCCTTGAACTAAGGTTGGCTGCCACTGCTTCACCAGTCTCCAGTGATCATCCAAAGGAGAGATGTCAACTCTCACAATCAACCCAGTAATCATAAATTACATCCGTTTTCTAAACACCAGATTCGCTCCCAAGATAAAGCCACCTGAAGAGGGTCTGTCTTCATATTAGTTCCAATGTCTTCTGTTGCTTATTTAAGGAAAAATCCAGAACATGAAAACAAAAGGATCCAGCCCTTACATGTGATATTTTTAAGTGGACTCATATGCCGGTAATTCTAGACCAAAGTAAATATGGCAGAATATTTATGCATGAAAAAGTAATTTTGCAAATATTTTCTACAATTGTATTATTCATTTAAAATGTTGATAGCTTGTGTTAGTTTCAGGGAGGGGTGTATATTTTGATTAAAAAAAACTTGGCTTTGTAATTCTGTATATTCTATACAATTTATAGCAGGGCCATTTTAAGACAACGTTGTCGCATTTTTTGTTAATTGTGGAAATGTTATTATGTGTGATATTTAAGCATGCATTGAGTACATAATGACCAACTAGAATTAAAGTAAGTGTAAAGAGTGAATATACTGTAAGCTGTACAAGATATACTGTAAGTTGCTGTTTTAACATCTGTATTTTGGTTAGAAGATATTAAATGCAGATGTTACGGGTCAAAAAAAACCCCAAAAAACAAAAGGATCCACTTGCTGAACATAATACCCTACCTACTTTCCTCACCTAAATTTTAATCTCATTGCAATCTTAAACATATTTAGATTTTTATAACTTCCTCCCCTTATACTCTGGCCTAACCCTGAGATAACCATAATATTCTTCAAGAAATCTTGTTGAAACATACAAGAGAGCTACCCCGATGCTTCAGTGGCCTCTGCATATCTGCATTCTGTGCTCTGTACTCTAAACCCAGCCTTCCTTGTGCCCTCATTTGATGCATGTCCTCTCCATCCCCTACAAAGACGGTTCATTCTTCTCATTAACTGCAACAGCAAAAAGACCTCATAATTTTGGGGTACTCTGAACAACCTCTTCCTTGGCAAAACTGTCTTATGATCAAAATCTCCCTGATGAAAATTTAGATCACTAAAGTACCCATTCTTGGCCTGCTGACCACAAAATCTGAGACTTCATTCTAGGTCCCTTATGGTTTTGCTGTCTGCCCTGATTTCATTGTCACATCCACCAATTATTCTAGCCTCCAGTAGTGGCCTCTGGCTGTCACATTTCTCTGACCTTAAAATATCCTAAAGTATGATACGTGTCTTCCTGTCAGTCTGTCCTAAATCTGGCCAGTGTGACTCAAGTTTATAAAATTCAGGTCAGAGGTATATTATCCTGATTCTATTGCTTGGGGTACAAAAGAATTGCTTTAGGGTAAAAGGCTAGAGTGAGATTATTCTATAGAACACTATCCTTCTTTCTAAAGTTTTCTC
>PVJO010018894.1:0-35913 GCA_004026905.1 Hystrix cristata | reverse complement strand
TTGTCGGATGGAGTAACTGGTAATAAGGGCAAAGTGTTAGTCAAAGTGTCTGAAAAGTATAGCTTTTCAATAAGTAGCATTAATTGTTTCATTGATTTTCTTTATTGATATTTCCTCAAATATTTGCCTTTGTGCATGAGACAAAACAATGAAGTAGGAAACCATTTGGAAGAGTATTTACTAGGGAAAGAGAAGAATTCTTGACACAGTCCAAAATCACTTAATAACTGAGCCATTTATCTACACTCTGATTCTTCATTAAGAGAATTTCAGTCTTCTGAGAAGTATATTGGCTTGAATATCTGGCCAGCACTGTTAGATCTTCACAGTCTCCTTTACCAACTATACTCCGCATGGACCAGTGACTTCAGAGTTGCCACTTCCAGAGCATATTCACACATCATCTAATTTCATTTGATACCATCTCTGAATGGCAAAGGCAAGTCAGAACTTTTCTGATTTGGTAGGAATTTTCTTCACCTATAGGCTTATAATTCAATAAAGGAAGAAAGAGCCTATAGACCATTCAAAGCTCTTGAGAGAAAAAAAAAGATCTTTTGTAAAAGGTAAAAGCATTACTGTCAAAAATATAAAGCAAATGTATGTCAATGTTTTTGTTTAATTGATTAATTAATGAGGAAGTCAAAAAAATATTCATGTCAAAGGAGAATCCTTAGACACATGTATCAAGATTTTCAGGAATGTGGAAAAGCATATACAAACAGATGAGAACTGCCGGTATCTACCTGGTAGCAGCCAACCAAACTCTATGTGCAATTAATTTGCATTTCTATTGATTATAATTTTGTACAGTTACCAGCTTTTTGCATCTTACAGAATTGCAAGGTAGTTCAAGGGCAAAGAAAGGGAACAACTCTAATAAAGCACTCAGTAAATTTTTGCCCATTTTAAATTTTTTCATTTTTTTTCTTGCTGGTTTATAAAGTCAAGAAGGTATCAAGAAAAAGGAACGGCTGGAATCCTTCTTGACTTTATGAGAGAAACCATCAAGGAAGAAAATGGGTGAGACAGATTAGAATGTGTGAAGGGGCTCCAAAATAATCTCTAGTAATAAGACCCTGAGTTGATTTTAAAACCTCTAATTTGCACTCCCCAAGCTAGCACTTGAGTTACTACATATTCTGACTTCCTTATGCAAAATGATGTTTAGTTTTGTTCTGCTGTTCTTTCTAGAGAAGATGGCAGAAACGACAGCGGCAAGGAACATGGTTAGCATCACGCAGAGATGCAATGGAACAGAGCCTGCTCTCACTTGCCTTTCCCTGCCGTTCATTCTCCTGCCTCCAGACTCTGGGCTGTTACCGAGCTTCCTCAGACCTTTCCTGGTAGGAAGGGTAGTGCCAGTGGACAGTACAGAAAGCATGACACAGAATCACCGCCATCCTCCTGGCATTTTCACAAAGACCTCATGGGGGAGCCGCTGTTAGAACTCCCCTCACTTTGACCCTGGTGCCGAACACGAACTCAGGGCACATGCCCCACACTACAGCGTTGGCAGAGCAAGAAAGGCGATGTCAGCTCTGGCGTCTGCCTGAGTACAACAAAGTCTGTGCCTAGTGAATTGCATGAAGATGCATCACATCCCTCAGCTCTGTGTTTATAACCACATGAGCAGTAAACACACATACCTCATCTTGAAAGGAAAACCACAGCCACTTCCAGCATCCTGAGATGAATCAATTTTTTAAAAAATCATGGACTATTTAGAAAATGAAACAATAAACGTAATAGACGTAATAGGAGATCCCTCTTTCAAGTCAACCAGTATCACTGAAGCATTTGGAAAACCTACTTTGCCTTTATTTTCCAGGAAGGACAACACAGACCACTGTGACTTGTCATTACTGCTCTCACCATAGTTACTGTATCAGCCTTCACAATATTTTACCAGTTTCATTTTAATAATAATAATATACAAAAATCAAGATTTTAGTTCTAGAAATTATGTGGGTCCACGTCTCTTGAAACTCCTGGAGAGCTCCCAGAACTTCTGAAGAGACTCCCTTACTCCAAGAAACTCCTTAAACGTGAGCTTTCTCAGGATATGCGGACTTCTACTAAACTGTATGAGGAGGACAGGTTCTGTCATGAAGTTCTCCCAACGTTTTCCTCTGATTAGGTAACAGCATTCAGACAGACATAACCCTTAGCTTCTAGCATAAGGAGAGGGGCCATTAGACTACTCTGACATCCTCTGTTAGATTATACAAATTTCCTAATGTCAGAAGCTATGGCTTCTGTTAAACACGCACACACACACACACACACACACACATACACACACACACAACGTGAGGTTTTATTCATTTTATTTTTCTGTATTTCACCATTAGATTCTTCTGTTTCTCACTATTTTTATTCTTCTATTATCTAATAAGCAATTTTTGAGGGATCTACTCTGTTCTCCTTTGAATACTGAATGTATTTCTTACTTAATCAGAAGAGCAAGATAATCTCTTGCTCTTATGGAGCACAGAATCTAGATGAAGAAAGTGAAACTAAATGGGTGTTTCTAAACAGTGTGATATGCCTAATGTTATTTTTTAAATTACCATACAATTTAGGAGCTGGTAAGAGTCAGGCTACCTAATAAGCTTCGGGCAACCTGCTCGAGATTAAATTGTTCCATTTCCCCCACTCTGGGCCCCTACCTGGACCACCATCATCATGTAACTAATTTCTACCTTAAGCCACCTAAATAATAAATGGGCTCTGCGCAAAATGAAAATGTGCCTTTAAAGTTGCTAAAGTACAAAATATTTTCCTATCTTCTGTGGTCTTTGTTTCTTGAATGATCATAATATCTTGCATTCCTCTAGCACAAAGATTTAAGAGCTGGCCTTCACAGGCACCCCAGGGCCCCATGCACAGGACCTGGTACATACACGCCAGCTTAGTTCTCAGTTTCTGCAGTCCCAGCTCACTAGCTGCAGGCCCTGCACCACATGGGAAGAGGAACGCACCATGCCCAGCCAGGGACAGTGAAGTACGGCCGGTGGCTTCCCTTCTCACGGGGCCTCTCTTCCAACCTTCAGTGGACTAGTGACCAGAGGGGAATGTAGCCTCTGTGAGGAGACCTGCTCAGTACCTAGACTGGGCTGGGTAAGAAGCTTGCGTGAGCCGAGCTGTCTGCGGCTCCTGTCGTGGTATCACCAACTGAAGGCAGTGACAGACCTTCCCCGTCCGGGCCCAGGGTAATCTGGAAGGTTTGCCCCTGCCCTGGCCTCAAGCCTTGCCCCTGCCTCTCTCCATGCTGTTGCTGACAATGCTGGGTGCGGGGGGGATGGAGAAGATGGAGAAGGTCAGCTGTTACCCAAGGTGTGAGAGGCTGGGGAGTTGCCGAGAATCCTCAGGAAGCAAGGCAATGCCTGGAGGAAGGGAGAGGTGGTACATGTGAGCGATCACTCCATGCCCTTCGTGTGCTCTTCTACTCAAAGCTAGAAGTATTATTTAGAACATCAAGACGGCAACCCCAGAGCATTAAATCTCTACTGAAAAACCATTCTGAGCTCAGCTCTGTGTGACTTTGTTGGCTTTGTGTCCATGTACCTAGTCCTGTTCCTTCTCGGTGGTCTCCCGTGATGTCATCCTACAGTGGTCACTTACTACTCAGAGAAAGAAAATTACCGTGTATCTTCTTAATTTACTTTAACAACTATTACTCATGAATACAGTAAAAATGCCTAAATCTGACACAAATGAGACTTCAAATTTGTCTTCATCTTTAACTCCAGCCCTATTTGTCACCACTGTTGCCCACTATGTCTGCTTTCTATGGTACTTTGCTATAATCACCAAACTCCCCAAGTGTGTTTGGGCTTCCACAATTTTGCATGTTTTCTTCCTCAGTGGAAAAGTCTGCAGCCCTGTCTCCCACTGGCTTTATTTCAAGTCTTACATTGAAGATCATGTCTTGCTAATTCCTCCAGACCCTCAGTCTCACTCTCCTCTTCCCTGTATCATTCCTTGTTTCTTGTTTTCTTCCTCATCTTTCGCCATACAAAGGATCAGTTTCTGGAAATATTTCTGGTGATCAAATCCCAGGAAACTCAGATGATACCAATTTAAATATTTGACTGACTATGAATTAAAGTTCTCTCCAACTTGGCTGGCATTGATTTTACAGAAGAAATAAGGTACAGGAGCAGAAGAGAAGGTGAAATACAACTGAAGGGTGTGCTGATGGATGGTCCCCACTTGCCACTCAGCGGTGGCAGGGACAAGTCACCATGAGCTTGTAAGTGACTGGCTGTGGAGGGCTGTATGCCAGCTGTGAGTGGGCATCTGGAGCAGTGTCTCTGGGCATGGGTGTGTGGACGCTCCCCCAGAATCTGAAGACCTCATATAATGGACTGGTTTAAAATGGAGCTGGGTAGGTGGACTAGATGGGGCGTAAAGAAGAACAAGTGGTATAGGGAAACGGCAATAGTAGCAGAAGTGACCAAAGTGATAGTGGAGGAGGCAGATTGTCCAGCTGATTAGGAAAGGTTGAGCCTGGGTGTGTCCTGAGCTGGTAAAACAAAAACAAGTAGAAAATTAAACAAGGAGGGTTTCTGTAGCATAAACAACAAGATATAAAAAGAAAGGTGTTGAAAGCTTGAACATATTTGATTCATTCTGAATTAAAATACAGAAGAGCATAAAATGATATATGGTAATTTGGGTCAAATTAAAACACCACTCTCTCTCTCGCTCTCTCCCCCCGCTTTCAAAATTGAGAGGAAAACAAAAATGTTTAAGACAATTTAAAAGAGACCATTAAGTGAATCTAACTGATCCAGTAAAGTGGTTGTACCATCTTACACACCCACTATCAGTGTTTGAGAGTTTACTCCCTTTCTTCACCAATACTTGGTGTGGTTGCTCTGTCTAATCTTAGCCATTTTTATTGACACATCATGGTATCATATTGTAGCTTTACTTTGCAGTTCCCTAATGTGAAATAATTTTAAGCATCTTCTCATGCGTTTGTTTTTCATTCATGTGTGTTCTTTGTGAAGTGTCTGTTAAAGGCTTTATCTCTTTTGAAAATTGGATTTATTTATTTTTACTCTAATGGAGATTGAACCCAGAACCTTTGCACTGAGATACACACTTCTAGTCCTTTTTTTAAATTTTAACTATTAGAAAGCATCTTGCTAAGTCACTAATTTGCCCTGGCTGGGTGCAAACTTGCAACTCTTCTGCCTCAGCCTCCCAGAATACTAGAATTACAGATGTGTGTAACCCAGCTTTGATTTGTTTTTCATTATTGAATTTGGAAATTTCTGGACCTAAGTCCTTTATCAGATATATGCTTTGTAAATATTTTCTGCCAGTGCATGACCTATCTTTTCTTTTTCTTAATAGTATCTTTTGAATAACCAAAGATTTTTCATCTTGGTAAAGTACAATTTATCCATTTTCTTTTCTTTCTGAGATTATGTGCTTGGTGTTGTATCTAAGAAATCATTTACTCATCCAAAGTCACTACATCTGTCTTATTATTTTTATAAATTTAAGTGTTATTTTGTTTTTATTATCCATTTTAAGTTAATCTTTAACACATTGCAGAAGATAATTTTCATTACAACACTTGACAAGAAAACCTGTTTTGTTTTGTTTTTGTTGTTTTTTGCATACTGATACTGAATTGTTCTAGCATTATTTATTGAAAAGAGTATTCTTTCATTACTGAGCTGCTTTAAACTTTTTGTCAAAAACTAGTGTCTCTATAGATCTGAATCAATTTCTGGACACTTTTTTCATTGAGTTTCCATCTAGCTGATGTCAGTGCCTTGCTGTTATACACTTCATATCTGTATTTGTAATTAGTCTTGAAACCAGATAATGTAATCCCCCAGTGTTTATTTTAAATGATTCTAAGTATTTGTATTTCCATTTGTAATTTAGAATTACTTTGTTGATTTCTACCAAACTTTTATTGGTATTTACATTGAGTTGCATTAATTGTATTACTCAATTAGGGAAGAATTTACATGCAAATAATATTTAGTATTTCGGTGCATGAACAAAAATGTCTCTGTACATGTTTAAGAATTCTTTAATTTCTCTAACCAACATTTTGTAGTTATCAATTTATTGATCTTTGATTATCCTTTGATTATCCTCTATTTGATTATCCTCTATATTTTACATTTTTAATATATTTTAAATGGTATTTCCTTTTAAATTTTTAATTGTCCAGGAAACTACATATATATGTTAGATACATCACCCATTTTCATTTCCTGAAAATTATATTCAATTCCTCCTTAATTCTGAATTCCTTCCAGAATTTTCAACACATTCCATGACCATCTACCTGCTATTTAATCCATGAGAGAAAAATTCTACTTTCCTTCAGGAGAGAGCACTTAGTTTTTTTGTGGCCTACACATAGCAAAAGTTTAGTAATGCTATTTAGTAACAAAGTAAATTAGGTGATTTATTCAATTGAGAAGACAGCTTTAGGGAAATTTTCCTTTTATAAACTACTAATGGCGATTCATTTGGCAATGACACTCAGATACTGACCTCCTTTCAAAGGCAAAACAAAAACTAAGAACATTTTGATGAAGCTTTCTTTGAACTTCAATGATAAAAGACTCTGGAGGATTTGCATTTTTACCTGCCTATATTATGTTAATTGCTGAGCGACCAGAACATTATTTAGAAAGTTACTTTTTCCAGAGCACTGGATGGTGCTTGGTTCTCTAATGGGATTAGATTTAACTAAGACAGTTAATTGAATCAAATCATTACCCTAGAGAAGTTTTTACTCACCCTCATTTTCCACTGAGTTAAGGAGAGGCAACATTTTCTTTCTACTTTGTGGATCTATATTTAGCATTATCACTTGGGTAACTTAACAGAATTTAAGTGACAGAATGAGTTAAGGAAAAGATAGATTATGGACTTTGGCAGAAGCTATGAAGCTGTTTGGGAAAAGCTTAGATTGTAATTTATTCCTAAAGTCACAGATGAGTGTGTTCTTTTATTAAAAGCTCCTGAATCATAATCTGGAATGTAAGTTTTAAAAAACAAATCTCTAACCAAATTTAATAAATCTTTTTGAAGTCATGTGAACTGAGAACAGGAAAAGTGGACCCATTTATGAGAATTTTAATATGTGCTTTGTCATATTCCTGTATTCACTCTTAGAACTATTTCACAGACTGGAAAGCAAAACCAGAAGTTATAAGTGACATGTCAGTCAATTATCTTGTTTACCAAAATACAGCTTGGAATAATTTTTTTTTTTTTTTTTTGTAGTGCCAGGGATTGAACTCAGGGCCTTGTGCTTGCAAGGCAAGCACTCTAATCACTGAGCTAAATCCCCAGCCCTGGTTGGAATAATTTCTCTGATTCTCATAATATATGTGGCTCAAGTTTCTTGTTGCATATATGAAGCAGCATAAGGACTAGAGTGGGGCTTCTTAGATTTGGATTGGGGTTCCTCCTTTGCCATAGCTAAGAGTTTAATTCTGGACAACAAATCTTTCTATTAGTCCATTTCGGCTGCCATATTGAGCTACCATGGATCAGATGGCTTACAAAATCTCACGATTCTGGAATTAGAAGTTTGAGATCATGGTGTGGAAGGGTTTGTTTCTTCTGAGGCCTTTCTCCTTACTGTGCATTCGGCCACCTTCTAACAGTGTGCTCCATGCTCAGTTGTGTGTGCAGACCGAGTAGTGTCCCTATCTGTGTCCTAATCGCCTCTTCTTATAAGGGCATCAGTGGTATTGGATTAGCTTCACCCTAATGACCCCACTTTTTCTTGGTAAAACCTTATCTCCAATTACTGCCCAATTCTGATGCACCAGGTTCAGAGCTTCAACATAGGAATTTTGGGGAGGACACAATTCAGCTCATTATTTCTTTGACAGTTTGCTTCTTTATTCACAAAGCGTTTGGACTGAATACGACATTGCTGAAAACTAAAGGGTTTAGGATTATATTATTTTGAAATGACGAACATTGTCTTTTCTGAAAATAAACTTTGTGATTTTCTATGTTCTCAGTTGCAAGTATTAGAAAATGACCCTGGCTAATTCTGAAGGAAAAAGAAATTTGTGGATGAACAGTGAAGGTTCTGAGGCAAGGGAGGCCAAAGATTTTAGCATTAAGCAAGAGAGACCCCAGGAGCAGTGAAGGGAGGGTGGCAAGAGGGTTTCCCTGCATCCATTCATGCGGGTGGGGACCGTGTGCGGGGCATCCAACACACTCCAGGACTATCCGGAGGCACTGGCACCAAGGCCCCGCCCACAGCCCAAACAAGGCCGCCAGGGTGCAGGAGACTCCTGAAAGCTTGGGAAGGGGTCACAGCACAATGGAGTGGATGACGCAGGGCACCCCTCCTCCACAACAGGACAAATGCCCCCTCAGAATATCTCATGGTAACGCAATTTATGTTCATTAAATGTTTGGAAGAGCTAAAAAAATGATGAAGCAGCTATCTCCAAAAATGTTAATGGCTTTCATCAATCACATTTTGACAATACATTTTCTAAGTAAATTTCAAAACAGAAGTAGAAGTACGAAGTGCTATATTAGAAAATGTCACTAATTTTCTTTGCATTCAGAAATCTCTCTAAACTTCAGTAATCTTGTCCACAAAATGGGAACTAAACCTATCAAATTAGTTGAAAGCAAGATATAGGTGCAGAAACTGTCTTAGCCACTTTCTTGTCCCTGGAACACAATATCCAACACCCGAAAGTTAAAGGAGGAGAGGTTGATTTGGGGTCAGAATTGGTAGAGGATTCAGTCCACAGCCGCCTGGTTCCAAGGCAGGGTGACGCGGCAGAGGGGCATCACAGAGGAAAGCTGGCGGAGGGGCTGCTCCAGGCCTGGCATCCAGGAAGCAGAGAGGAAAGGCAGAGCCACGGAGGGAGAGAAACACTTCCAGGTCACTCTCCAGTCACCTGCCTCCTAACAGCAAGTCAGTTATAAGGCTCCATAATCTAGTCATCTTCTAAAAGCCCCTTCTATAAACTCATGGAGCTTTGGGGGGCACATCAAGATAAAAACCATAACAGATACCTTTGGGGCTTACAATTTACAGCTGTAAGCTTTATGATTACATACTGAAGAGGGGATAGATATGTTTTTCTCCTTCATCTTCCATCAGTACTCACTGAGGCTGAGGCAAGAGGACTGCCAGGAGTTCGAGGCCAGCCTGAGCTACATAGTGAGTTCAAGCCCAGCATGAACTACATAGTAAAACCCTGTTTCAAAAAAAAAAAAAAAAATTCTAACATCTTTAACTACAGCAATAAGTTAGTTTTGATAAACTTAAGGAGTTTAAAATTAGAGTGATATTACGTGTGGCATTTGCAATGACATCAGCTTCAACATTTAATTTACTAATATAATTTGCTAAGGTCACTTACTTTCATAATGGTATGTAGTTGCATATCTTTAATCTAGAAGCTGGAAAGAAGAGGTGTGGTGCATGGCCACTTTAATTTCAATATTAAATCACTGACAATATCTACCATCTGCTCACATTCCCTTTTGCAAAATATAAGTCAGACTAGAAGCTCACATAACCTTCAGATCCAACCTGTCAAAGACAATAGCGCTGCCGGGCACCCACCTAGTTCCCTTGCAGTTGCTCAAGTGAGCAGAGGCAGACATGGCTTCCCTGGACATGGCTCGTGCAGGCTGTGGCAACATGCTCACTCATGGAAGAACAAGCACAGGCCTGAATTTCCAAAAGAAAAGTCGGAAAACAAGTTTTCCTAATGTATGCACATTTACAATAAGTTTAAATATATACTAATAGGATTGTAGATCTTTATTCCGAAGACTACCCTTAAGAAACTTAACCTACAAGAACTATTTAATGGGTTTTGTGTTTCAAGAAACTTACTGAAAAACCCTAATTGTCTCCCACTCCTTTTCTATATGAAGGAAGCAGAGATCAAGGGAAGGCCAAGAAATTTGCAAAGTGAGCTCTCTTTCCACTGTTTCTGCCGGTTCCTTAATGGAAACCCCACACCCCTTCAATATTAACTGGAGGAAACTTTCCCATTTGTAGAGTCTTTCTCAGACACTTTACTCCATGAAGCTTTGCTTCTTCCTCAAATATTATCTTTCTCCTCCTCTCAATCCATCTTAAAATTCTGAAATGCACTTGAATTCTTTAAAGATCTGTGGTCCTTAATATGTCATTCACCTCAAAATGGCTCATGTTTTGTTTGATTTAATGTGCTTCCTGCAACCCTTTCACATTCTTAGAATTCTTTATTTCTTTTTCCAAGACTTCTTTGTTTCAATATTTTCCCAGCTACTTTAGTTCCTTTTAATTCATTTTTAAAATTTTGCCTAATAGGCAGTTTTTATAGAAAACTAAGAGGTGCAACAAGAAAGGAAGAGATGTGTCAATAGTATCATACTTGCCCATGTGCTTTGACAGAGTTTTAAGAAAGTTTAAACAGCTGACATGAGACTTTGGCCCAATTGTACTTAATAAATCTATCTATTCATGCTTGCTGACACATTCCCTCTTAATTATATATGAACCCTCTAAATTTACGCAAGACAGTATAGATCTCACAATGCCATTTGATTTATCTTTTGTTGAAAGTGTATTTCTTAAGAAGCAGTCGTTAAGATGCACATTGGCAGAGTTTTTGTTAGGAATTGACATCTTTGGAAGGAAAAGTCTAAAAGCAAGATAGGGCATAAGGAGAAGTTCTCAGGGAGAGTTGAGGAATGGACACAATCCACTGGACTGTCCTTTTGACTTCTGTCTTGAGCCATCACTGGATGTGCCCTCCCCAGAAAACGTGTGCTCTCCCACGAGGTGGTCTCTCTGCCAATGGGGAAAACCCGGAGGAAGCTGCCAGTTGGGGGCCATCTGCTCAGGCAGAACCCCACAGACATTGAGCAGTGATCTTGTGACGTATCTTTGAATCTCTCATGCATATTACAGAATTGCCTCTCTCCAAAACAGGAACAGAGAAAACAAATTTGAGATTGAAAAACAGAGGCAAGCAGTTAAATTGCCATCAAATATTCTGCTGTCCCAGCTAGGCTGGCAGATAATGAAACCAAAGACTCTACTGGAAAATACTGAGAAGTTTATTTCCCTACAATTTAAGTATCGTGATTTAATAGCTTTGATTATATTCTGGTTTAGAGCTCCATACAGTGAATCCCAACATCATTTGACATCAGTTATATTAACATTCCCAAGCTCCAAATGCCAGAGAGTGTCAAACTGTTTTAAGCTTTCCATTCCTAAGTGCAACTAGCTAATTAGTCAGACCTCTAGAAGATAGTTTTAATTTCTCTGGATGTATCAGCCATTTCTAGACCTAGAGATTTAGATCACTTTTCCTTGAAATGTGGCAGTTATGATAATGAGATACGGATACTGAATAACTAAGATCACAAATCCCACCTTGAAGAAATCAAAAATCAATCTGATTTGTAAGCAGTTGGGCCTCAATAACAAGGAATCTATCTCCTCAGTCTGTACTTGGATCATGTTAGTTGCCACAGTCTATGTGAGAAAATTTTACAGTATTTCAGTTATTCAAATAATACACTTAATTGGTAGCTGGAAAATCATGTTTCAAAGTTCTTCTATAGCATCATTTACACCACAATGAGCACTTTCTTTCTTTGGCTTTAACTCATATTGACATTTTAAAATCTTAAGGGTAAATCCATTAAAAAGAAGCCATTTTGGGGGTTAACTCTTGCAACAATGGCTCCATTAATCAACGAATTCTGTCCGCTTTTATAATTACCAAAGTATTGCTTTGAGAATTCCTGATGTTGAAAACTCTAACCTGAGATCATCCGATGAGTGAGAAGAGATGCAAGGACAGCTCATTTCTGGGGTTTGGGGGAGTGCAACATGAATAACATCCCCGAAAGCTGAAGCATTAGCCTTTGGAACCTGACTGCATAGCTTTTTCTTTAAAATGAACCTGGGAATAAGTTATAGGTAAGACGGTGCCTGACATTTTTTCTGTCATAGATACTTTCGTATTCTAGACTTTGTATTTCTTTCTTATCAACAGAACCCACAGGGAGAGCAGCATTATACATTCTCAAAGCCTAAGATAGGTAGCTTTCCAATATAAAGAAATACTGTTCCTGGTTATCACAAAATCTAGTTACATTCATATAACCATGTGTCAGTTTTCATCGGAACACTGCACAATCTTCAAAGAAGTATGAAGTTAATTCTCTATTCCAATCCATGGGATAAATCTCTAATGATTACTCTTGTTCTGTCTACAAGATCAATGTTCTTCAACTTGAGAATTGGAAATACACTGTTTCTGATTTTTTAATATGAAGCAGTATTTCAATGAGTAATAGAATGTGAGTTTGCAAATTAAAATAATTCATTTACTACTGTTGTTATTCCATCTTTGTACATCTAACAAAGATATTTTAAAATTCACCATTTTAATTCCAGCATTTATTGGTCTGGAACCACAATGCCACAGATATTTTTAAAAACGAATGGCATTTTTAATATGGTTATGAATATATATCTTTTGCCTAGGAGAACAGTTTTGTGCATCTGCATGTGTTTAATCTGTTTTATTAAGAAACAGAAATGAAGGAAAAAGACGAAGAATATGATGACTCGCTGAATTGCAGAAAACCATCAAAGCAGAATTTGTGGCTGCTTTAGAAAAATATACGTCAAAATAGAAAGACCCGTTTTAGGCACTGAAGAATGCTGATGGCCAGATAAATTTGAGTATTTATTGTTTGAGGGTGGTAGAGAAGATTGAGAAAAGAATTTGTAAAAATGGTAAGAGAAGGAGGGAAACTGGCAGAGTACAGGTTTGTTTAGAAGTCCAGGAAGAGAATAATGTCAAGTGTGAGTAACAGGATTACATAAAGAAGATTTAAACTTTTGCACTGGATTTGGTAATGTGGAGTTGGTCAATGAACTTCATTAAAGCAGTATCCAAGGAGATAAATAAAGAATTCAGACAGCACTAAGTTTGAGAGAGCTGGGAGAGTCAGGGAAAAGAGTCAACAATTAGTAAGTCTTCAAGAGCATATTTTGGCATGCAGGAAAAAAATATGAGAAAAAGTAGGATCAATAAAACCAGTCGAGCCAGGTGTGGTGGCACACACCTGTAATAGCAACACTTGGAAGGCTGAGGCAGAAGGATCACTGCAAGTTTGAGGCCAGCCTGAACTACATAGTGAGGCCCAACACATGTTTGTGATTAAAAAAAACAAAACAAAACAAAACAAAACAAAACAAAGTTGATTAACTCTACACACCAAATAATGGAATCCTACAACAAGCAAAACTAAAATGGAAGGAAGAATTTTTAATTTTTTTAATTTAAAAGGAAGTTTAAAGTAAAAAAATTAAATTTAAAATTAAAAAATAAATAAACAAAAGACAAAAAAGAAAAGAAAAGAAATGGAAGAAAGAAAAATTTCCAGAACAAAGAAGGGCCTTAAAAATTCAAATTTAAAGACTAAATTTTAGAAAAATAGAATATGTTAAGGACATGGTAGAAAAAAATGAAAAATCCAAATTTATTTGTAATTAAATTGATCAGTCAATTAAAATAAATATAGACACATTAAAGTTGTGCCCATATTAGAAACTGATTCTATGTTCTTTCTCTTAAATTAGATGGAAGTTGCTTTTCACCTAAGGAGTAAAAAATTTAAAATAAACCATCAGAAAAGGCATACTGTACAATTTTTAGTCAAAAGAAAATGAATGACTCTATTAATGTTAAAAACTAAAGATAAGATTAATTGATAGGAATAAAGGCAGGTACCACATAATGATAAAAGTCAAATAAAACAGCTTTAATAAAAAACTTGAATGCACTCAAAAATATAATCTCAAATTATGTAATTCAAAATAAACTTCTACGATTGTAAGTAAAAATGGAAACATTTATAATTATGGTGAAATTTATTTAATTAATTTAACACAAATATATTTAAAAGTAATAGAACAACAAAATCAAAATTAGTATGTATATAGAAGCTATGAACAGCAAAATTATCAGGTTTGTACTTAATAGACAAACATAAGTCTATGACTTTACCAATAGAAATTTTAAATTGTTTTATTTAAACATATTATTCTAACCAAAAATGATCATGTCTTATTTTTCAAAGTTAATCTCAACATATTAAAAATATCAAAATCAGACATGTCACTTCCTGACCACAAGGCGAGTCTAAAAAACACAAGAAGAAATATGGCAGTGAATATTTTTAAACTAAACTAATAATAGTAATAATGAAAACAATAATGTGATAAAGTACCTCTTGGCTTAAAAATGTAAAAATCAAATTGGAAGGTACCAACTAGTTACAATCAGGAAAAAAGAAATACAATACATCAAAACTGAAGAATACAACTTAAAGTAATTCTTAGAAGGAGATTTAAAATCTCAAATGCATTTAAATCTTCTTCCTTAAAATAAGTTGTACCTAAAGCTAACTAAAGGAATGAATAATAGAGGCAAAGGCAAATTTTAGGAAATTAAAAAGAATAGAAATGTTTAACAACCTAAGATTAAGTTAAGATGAATAATAGATAAATGTAATAGATAAATACCCTACAAAGTATGTTGGGCAAAAAATGGCATAAACAAATATTAGACACCCAAAAAAGGAAGATCAGACACAACTACAGCCACTATCTTTAAAATATTATAAAAAGGCATTGGGACATAGCTTGGCACAAAGAACACTTTGCTACTCTGTGTCAAGTCCTGGGTTCAATACCCAGCAGCGCAAAAACTGATGCTAAGTATATGTTAATACATTTAATGCTTGGGTTACTGTGAGGTAATTTTCCTCCATCACCGAAATGGATGCAAGAAGAAATATAAAATATTAATAAGTCAGTAGTTAATGAAGAAGTTCATCTATATTTCACCAAAGGACAAGCACCGCATGTACTAGAGAAAGTCTATCAGTTATAGCATTAAACTCAGGGACAAAGTGTCTTTTACTATTGCATTTACTTACACTGACATGGAAGTCCTCATCCGGGTAATTAAAAAAAAAAAAATTCTATTACTTCATTGACTAAAACGTGAGACTCTACAACTGTGATACATATGAGTGCTAATATATGTACTCACTAACTTTATAATATAAAGAAAATATAGCACCAACTAAACTATGAACAACCTAGGAAAACACATATTTTTCTATATGTAACGTATTTAAGAAATGCTTTAAAATAGTTCTTTGTACCACAGCTCACACCTGCAATCTCAGCTATTCAGGAGGCTGAGACAGAAAGATTCCAAGTTCGAAACCAACAGCTGAGAGTGGACCTGTCTCAAAAAGGGGCAGTTGTTGGGGATGTAACTCAGTAGTAAAACATCCCTGCCTTTGATCTGCAGCAGCCCCCAGACTCCCAAAATGACTTCAGTGAAATAAAAATGACTTCAAAATGCAGGTATAATATGTTCTAAGAATCCTTGCTACAATTTGTAAGAAATTGAAAGGTATTTGAAGCAATGGGCTGCTCTTACCAGGTTGTAAAATTACCCAGAAAAGTAGAATCTAGCAGTGGGGGAGATGGGGAAGGGAATGGAAGGATCCATGCAAAGTGGATGCGATCAAGGAGGAGTTAAATGGTTATCTCTATCCAATTTTATAAATTTCCTTGTTATTCTGGTTAATGGGTGTCTGGATGGGTATAAATATATTATTGTCTGTGTCTTCGTATTTATTTTATGTATTTTATAATTTAAAAATTATTCGTGGGTACTAGGTGTTCCTTTCATCGAGATTAAAAACCCCAAGAAAAAAAGTGAGAGTTACAAAACTGTAAAAAGTCAATAGGCAGACAGGTTCGATATGCTCATTTTGTTATTGCAATACATATTCAAGACCTAAATCTACTGAGCATTTGGGTATGATGATACAAACTGTTTTATTTATTTCCAATGCATTGATTCCTTGAATAATAACTCTAATTAATAGGAAAAAGAATAACTTCCTTTCTTTTCAGCCACATAATGTACAGTCTCTGAGCTTCTCTTTATTTGACAGCTGTCACAGCAGCTGGAACTACCATTTTTGTCTCAAGGGAAAAATTGGACCTGCTGTAAAACGTTCGAATCCTAGATTTACTGAAGCATTAAATACAGGCTACAAATCTAGCTAAGGCAACAAAATAGTCACTGAAGTCTAGCAATCATTAGAACCTAAATGTTCAAATCTGGTTTTTTTCCCACTTAAAAATCCTAAGGGAAATATTAGGAAATATTGGAAAGGATGAGACATAATAAAAAGTGTTTTTCTTATTTATTTGATTTTGCAAATGCTTTATTTTAGAGCATATGGAACAAAATAGAAGTACACAGTATTTGAGGAGCAAACACTATAAGACTCTTGTCCTAACTACACAGAAGTGGGCACTACTATTAAAAATTATTCAGAGACATAATTTTTAAAATAATTTCCAGTGGTGATTTTTAAGTAGTTGATGTAATAAATTTCAAGTCTTTCATATGTTTCTGAAGTTTCTTCTAAATGAGTTTAACTATACAGCTCTGAGTTTAGAAACAGTGATCACACCATTACCCAGACGGAGCTGAGATTGTGATCTCTGTAAATCACCCTTTGAGAAACATCTCTTCTGTGCTGTTGGTTGTGCTCTGAGAAACTGAAAACTTCCAAAACACTGCTCTGCTATTGGGAAGGTGCTTTCCAAACACAGAAATTTAACATTTCTTTAAGATGCAATACTTGGTTGACTGGGCATATCTGAATTTGAACTGGGATGCATATCCTTCATAGTGTTCTTTCGCAGAACATTGACGTTTTCCACATTATTCCTTCTGACACTTGACCCCTGTACTCTAATTTTAAGCATTTATATCATCCTATATTATGTACTTGTAGGATGTGCCTAAATCTTCTATCCCAAAGATGAAAATAGTGGCTAACATTTCCTGAGAACTTGCTTTCTGAACTTCTGCTAAGCCTTTGTGTGAGTGGACTTAATCTCTTTGTGTGAGTGGACGCTAAGCCTTCAAGGTAAATACTTTTACTACTTATCTCCATTTCATAGGTAAAGACATTGAGTCATGATAAGGCTAATTAAACTTGCCAATATCATTAACCTTGCCAATATTATTAAGCTTGTAAGCAGTAGAGGCAGAACTTGAACTCGTACAGGTTGTCCTTAGAACAGTAGATATTAATATTAATCATTTCACCAAAAGTTAGGATCAGGCATGTATGTCTTTGTGTCACTCCGGAATACATATGACAGGAGAAGACGTATTAATTTATTTTATTTTTGCATAGCCTTGACTTACACATTTAAAGAAATTAGATTCACAGTGACTTCCTGGAATTCCTTATATCACATAGCTAGTAAGTGTCAGAGCTGGGATCAAACTCAGGTGTGTTTAACACCCAGTCTAATGATTATTCCACTCTATCATGCCTAACTAGAAAATGTGACCATTTTAGGTGTTAATTCAAGGTCTTTTTTCTATCTGGGAGCATATTGAGGCACTGGTGCATGGGAAGCGATTTACGATTCAATGTTAAAAACTGTGGAGAGAAAAATCTGAGAAGGGAAATTTTTTTTTCTCCAGTTATAAAAACCCAAAACATACATATTTGATGGTGTACTACTGGTATACATGTTTCAATACATGAGTGTTAAACCTACTTTACCTTCTCAAATATTTACCATTTCTATGTGGTGAAAACTTTCAAAACCCTTTCATCTAGATTTTCACACACACACACACACACACACACACACACACACCATTGCTATCTATAGATCATCCTGGACAACAGAGCTTCTAGTACAGACTAACTGCAACATAGTACCCCTTGATCAACCTCTCTCCATCTCTACCTACCTGGAATCTTTATTAGTTTATACGAAAGACACTTTATTTACATAGTTCTAGGTTAAGAAACTGTTCTAAATCGTCCAAAGATGCATAATAGATTGCTAAGTAAAACAACTTTAAGAAGACAAGGCAAGCATTAGACCGTCAGTCAACAACATTAACGAATATCCTTGTCTAAGCATTGAAGATGCAGTTTCTTCTCTGTAGGTTTTTCTAGTTCGAAATGATATATTAGTCCTTTCAAATGACTATAATTAGAGAAAATTATATTTAACATTTGCTGTGTGCCAACCATTGTTGTAAGCAATTTATATGAACTTCTATCTTTATTAATTCTCGTAAGAGCTTGTAAATTGGGTATTATTACTACGGCAATCTTCAGGCCAGTTTTGAAACAGAAAGGTTACATAACTTGCCAGAGATTAAATAACTAGTCAGTACTCTTTGGTTTCAGTGGCACAGGAAAGCCTGCTTAGCACCGTAGGCTTTAAGTGTGTTATTGCTAATCCTTGCAATGACATCAACATGGCAAAGTAGAAATGTTTAGTCCCATTTTGCAGACAGGAACATAAAGTTCAGCACTTAGGCAATTTTCCCAAAGTCACTCAGCAAATAAATGCTTCAGAGATTTAAGCCAGGGCTGACTTAATTGGGAAACCACGTTCTTTCCTCATTACAGCATATCTTTCCACTCTGTAAATAAAATCCACAGTAAAAAATATAGTGATAGCTGGATGCACTTGGCCGTTAACATTTGTTCATAAACACTTCAACTGCAGAGAGGCTGCTGGTACAGAAATTGCTGTTTTCTTTGCAAAACAAATAGATCCTAAACAGCCTACTTATGTTTTTAAATTTTGTGGGGTTTAATATTTCTTGTAGAGAGATATTATGGTCACAGTATCCAAAAGACGATTTTTCGAAGACAAACTCAAATCCTGGGGTTAGAGATTGCCAAGAATATGACAGAGTCACAAAACCCAGACTGTGTAAATAGCCTTGTCCTATTCCTTTTCCCAGCAATGTAAAACTTGACATGACACTTCTGTGTCCCTGCATCTGAAGTGGTCTTCAGGATGACTCAATTAAAAAAATGAAAAATCTGAGCTCTCAGAGTATCCATTTTAACACTAATAAATGTCTGTTGCTATTACCCATTTAATTTTAATAAAGATGAGCATTAACATTGAATAATAAGCAATATAAAATGCTATTAATACAGTCAGACTTCACTAATGTCCTCTCACTTAGAAGCCTGAGAAAAGGTGCTCACTGGCATCATATTTTAAGAATAAAGAAAAATTATGTGTTAATGTAGGTTCATCAATTTTAACAAAATGTACCCTTCTAGTTCAGAATATCAATCATGAGGGAAATGTATGTGTATGGGGAGAGGTGTAGATGGGAACTCTATACTTTCTGTTCAGTTTTTCTGTGAGGCTAAAATTGTTTTTTTTTAATGAGGCTGTTACAACATCAAGAAAGAAAAACAAAAATATCACCATGCAGATAATTTACTTGCCATCTACATGATAGATGTGTACAGGAGTGAAAGAATTCTGTGCTACAAGTAACTGATGATGTGAGACTATAGTGTTTTTCATTTACCTGCAAAAAGAGAACATCATTACGGTAATTTATATATAAGATACTGGCTGTGACTATTTTCATGGGTAGACTTCCAAATATGAAGTAAGTGCCTTCTTTATCTCATTCCAGCAACAGATTTAGAGTAAGCATCAGTATTTCTGAATTAATTTTTGTAACTAAAATGAAATTAAAAATGAATTAAGTGCAAAATATTAGGAAGAGGGAAAGAAAAACAAAAGGGAACATTTCCTTGTTCAGATGTCATGAGCTCCACACTCAGATTATTTAGCAAAGACAATCTCCATATTGAAGAAAAGGTGCAAATCTAATGTATCATTGCCCCTATCTTTTCAAGTTACTATACAGTAATTGCTTTTTTTTTTTTTTTTTTTTTGGTGCTGGGGATCCAACTCAGTGCCTTGTGCTTACGAGGCAAGCGCCCTAACCACTGAGCTAAATCCCCAGCCCCAGTAATCGCATTTTTAAATTAAAAACATATCATTCAATTAATGCTCCTTGAGTTCTAGGGGAGGAAAGGTAGATGAAATTATATTCAGAGAAATTATTTGTACCGTTATGGAAGTCTGTAACTTACTTAGAAAAGATCAGTTACCTTTCTGACAGCTCTTTCTGTGCCCTATTTTCTCCACAATTTTCCTAGTGCTGAACTCTACTTTGCAGATCTGTTCTCTTGGTTGTTGCCTAACTCACAACTGTGTGCTCAGCAAAATTGGAGTGAACTTTTATACTCTCTCGTTCTAATTCTAGTTTATAGGCACTTTGATTTTCTTAACAAAATAAGTAAGTGGCTAACAAAAATGAACATTGGGGTCTGCTAGTTCTCTCCCCCAAACCACAGAAACTGGAGATGCTGCCAAACATTCAATTTTCAGTGCTTCAAGCATGAATTTGGTCAATTTTTTCATTGTTTCCTCAACCCTTTGCAGTCATCTTGAACTATTTTTTAATCACACCATTTCCTGGAACAGTCAGTGCAACATGGTACTCACCATAGATGCAATGGCTTTGAGCAATTCCTGGAGACAATGCTCTCTGGAAGTTTTAAACTGCAATTTTATTTTAGTGGCTCTGTAATTAAAAAAAAAAAAAACCCTTTGTCATCACCAAAGAGCTGTTTAATGGTTTTAGCCGAGCATCCTCTACAGAAATTCTTCATTTCATCTGCTCCTTCTGCAACTCTAGTTGTTATTGCTCTCAGAGTTCCTATCCTTGTTTGTGAAATTGAGGCTTTACAAATACTTTTAAAATTATTATTATTTAACTAACGAATTGTTACCATTTTGTATGGTAATTTTAGTTTTGGGGGTTATTTTACAGGTAGTTTGAAAAAATCTGCCATTCGGATCACAGAGTACCTATGACAATAAGAGTATGGTGGACAAATACTTAACCTGAAGGAGAGATGGCGTACAGAAATAATGCAGTTTGTTCACTCCACAGCATTGAGCCATGTTCTTCCTAGTTCCAGAGGCTAGAAGTTGAACCAGAGGCCAAGTGGCTCGTTTGGTCTAGTTTAAACGGACTTTCTAATAATCCAATTTGCTGAGAATGAGAAATCAAGTTAGTTCTCAGGCACTGGAACTGTAATAGCTAAGACCAAGAAATAAATGGGCCCATGGGCTGGGGTCCCCTCTAATCTTGGGGTCCCATGGTTCTTTAACTCATCATTCGACAGCAACCACACAGAGTACCTGTTCATATATTCTTCACAGAAATCATGGGGGAAAATCACAGACCTAGATTCTTGAATCCTAACAAGAACTAGACCGCTTCTCCTGTTTTTTAAAAGATGGCTCCATCCTGACTTCTGGTATAGGTATTTGGAGGTGAGAAATTTAATACTTTAATGCTTGCTGTGCATTTGTAAATGAAAAGATGGACCCCGGATGTCACACTGACTAGAACAGTGAGTCCAGAATTCTAGGGTTGTCTTGGCCACAAGTTTGTTATGGGTTGGTCAATTTACCTGTGTGTGGGATTCAGTTTTCTCACAGTTAAATTGCATTAGTAGACCTCATAGATCCTCCCTGCTCTGATATTTATTAGAGTAAAAACACAGGTCACTGTTGTTGATTAAAAGCAACAAGTAAATATGATGGCACTGGGGGATTATGGAGTATATAACTATTGTTTTTTTCTCTCAATCATTCTCTTATAATGATAAGATATGTCATTCTCTTATAATGATAAGAGATGTCTCCTGTTTGGTCTCAGGAAAATGTTTTAGGTATCAGTAGGCAAGCAGGAAAAAGAAGTAGTCTTTGCTTATTTACATCTTTTAGGATTAACTATCACCTCACTTCTATCAGCAGGAGATTTTTTAATTACTCAGTTGTTTAGCAACTGTTTATTGAACACCTATCAAGTACCAAACACTGGAATTTCAGGTGCTGGAGATAAAATTGTAGAGCACGCATGTCAAAGGTCTCTGCTTGAGACATTCACTATCTGATGAAAAGACAAATATGTAGTAGGCAATAGTAGTAAGCTGGTTTACTGGAACATAAACTAAGATTTAGCTCTAAGTAGGGGACAAGGAAAAATGCTTGGAAAATGTACATGACTTGTCCTGGGTACCCCCACACACACTTAAAAAGGCTGACTGCTGAAATTTTCTCCTCCCACTTGTTAGGAATAAGCCCCAGCACAGTGAGTCATCAAAGCTTAAAATTCAGTGGCAATAATACCTTCCTTCGTTCGGTGCACAAAGAGCACAGTTAGCCGTCGCAACTTGCTCTAGAAACAAATCACTGTTTGGTGAGGTTAATCCAATGTGAACATGATAAGGCACGAAGAGACTGACACTGAGTGACTTTCCTCAGCTGCTTTCAAATACAGCCTAGAGCTGCACAGCCAGGCAGCCTATGCGCTGTTCGAACAAGACATGCTCATGCCCGTGACGAAGCTGAACTTCAGAGTTTAGTTTGAGAATCCTGTTTCCCTCTCCTAGCCAGTTAAATGGTCTGTCTTCTTCATGCGAGTGGGTTAAGTTTTACATAAACAATGAAAGGCTCCCTTATTCGAAGATTTCAGCTTGGGATTGGTGTTTTCTGTTGACTGGACGACACTTGGACAGTGAATTGTTTCATTGTTTTCCGAGGACAGTAACTCAGTGGACTGTGTGGGTGTCTAAGTGAGGAACTGGACCTCTTCAGAGCAGCCTCATGGTGATGCCGGTCCCAAGAAACAAAGTGGGGTCTGTAATCTCACTCAAAAAGGCTGTTAAAAATGCAAAAGCAAAGCAGGCATTTCACATGTCCAAAAGGTCATTTGTAAAATGTCCCCATGGAATTCACATTAATTTGGATTTGATCATTTTTTATTTGGACCAGAGCTCGAAGCCATTCCTCTACAATAAGTTACATATTAGGAGTCCAATTCTGAAAACGCTATACTGCTTTTATCATAACACAGCCAAGACAATTTTTGACTGTCTGCAATGAAGTATTTATTCTACTATGTCAGTATTTATTCTACTATGTCAATTTTGTTTCAAAAATTATTTTAAGTGGCCAGCCTACCAGAAAGGAGTCTACCTTGGCTACGAGCTCAGTGCAGGCTTGGTTTCTACTTGGGAACCCTACCCCACTTGAAATTTATTCTACTTGCTGAAAACGATAATAATATGAGAGCCTATGAGAGCCGGATGGACCTCCACTAATTCTTGAGAGAGCAGACTGACCAGACACCCCGATTAGAAGGACAATTTGGCAGTTGCCCATTCTCAAATAGACCGCAAACACTCATGGCACAAAGCCTGAATAACAGTAGTGCAATTGGGGGCAGCACAGCACCCTCACAGATGTACGCTCAAGCAGGAAGGCACAGCAGAAAAACTGATCCAGGCTTCACCTACATTTTTCTCTGGCTATACTCAGAAATATGGCCTTCCTAAAGTCAGCACAGTCCAGCACTCTCAGGCATGAAACTTACTGGACTATCTTTAAAATTATCTCTTAGAAAATCTTGAATCCTTTTATCCATAGCAGACATTTCAATCCATGTGAACAAATGTAAATAACCAGATTCTTGTTTTGAATAAGGAGCTGTACTCTGTGTGCCCTTACTGACCTCTTCTCCCCTCCAAACCAGTTTTTCAAATTTTATTTCCACCTCAGTAATCTTCTGACTGAAGCACTCTACCAAGAACTCTTCTTATCAATTTTCAAATTATCTCTTTCAGAAAGTTGTATTACTTGACTTTTTAGTAATATTGGACAATGTTGGCCCCGCTCGCTTTCTGGAAACTTTCTTTGGCTTTTCTGATGCTGCTCTTCTTCCAGCTATTTTAGTCTTTCTTTCTCTTTGCCTCCTTTCAGTCACAATCTTTTCCTTTGACTTTAAAAAGTGTCATGTTTCTGCAGCCCTGGACATGGCTTTTGTTTCAGTCTTATGTCCTCTTTCTAGGTAAGTGCATCTGTTCTGGTTTCGGTCACCAAGTACGTGGGATAGTTTCAACCAGCATTTCCAGTTCAGTCTTTTTTATTGGACTCTAGTCCTGTATAGTCACTTGTCTCCTGTAAATATAACCACATACATGCCTAACTGACACCTCAATCCGAAGTCTGTCCAAAGTGGAACTCCTCGTCTCCTCCACATCGTGACCTGCTCCCCTACTTTTTTGTCTCCTATCGTCTTAGGTGAAGAGTCGGCCCTGGCTCTTCCTTTTCTATCACTCCCACATTTACTCTATTACCAGGTCTTGTGAGGCTGCCTTTCTAATGTGTTCTGAATTTATTCATTTTGTGCTCTGCCCACCGCACATCATCTGAACTGTGGGAGATGAACAAGCTAAACAATGTAACACATTTTCCAGTCAGATTTACTGTTTTAATAAACATCTAACCTAAAATCAGTAACTTACTTCTCACTAACCTTGAGATAAATTTCAAAATGCTAAGCATGTCAAGTGAGGGCCAGTGCTGGATTCTGTTTAGCACATTTCAGGCCACACTATTCACCAGCTGTGATGAGGCTTCGCTGGTTTCTCTGGTCTTTCCTCGCTTGAGGTCTTCACATGCCATTCTATACCTACATGCGGTAGATTTACTCAGATGGGTCCTTTCACATTCAAACTAAGACTATATCTCTTGCCAAAAGCCCATCTATTTCCCCATTATAATCATCATTATATTTTATTCTGATAGCTTTAAATCAACTTTTCTGCCAACACACTGTAAACTCCATACAGATGGGTCTAATTTATCTCACCCTGGCCACATAATTGGGGACCTAGAACCTCAGTAAATATCACTGAAGATGTAAATTAACAGAATTTATATGCATTTCGTAAGTATAAAATTAAAGTTCTTTACATAACTTATGGTTGGGAAACAATATATACCTTTGCATTTATTTAGAGGAGGAAATACTGGCATTTAGAAGAGATAATAAGAGAGTCACATTTCTGTCATTCCCTTAATATACACATCATCTATTTAAAGCACTTTCATGAAGTGGAATGGAAAAATAAACCAACATGAGCCCCTATGAGAGAAAGAGCACTGCCCCAAGAGTTTGAAATTCAAATGATTATGTGAAATCCTGTAGTGACATAACAATTATTTCAAGAGACTGCTCAACAAAGAAAGACTGAGTTAGCCCCTAGGTGATACTGGTTATCACTACAGGGCCAGAATAACAATTTGTGGGTAAGCTGAGTGCAGTTGGGGAAAGCCAAACATTAAATTTTGGATCATCTGAGCCATCTTACGTAGTAAGTTTAAATCTAATGTAGAGCAAATGCACATCTTTAGTCTTTATCAACATAATATTAAGGAACCTGCTGCTATTTGAATACATCAAGTAGGGGCTTGATGACCTAACTGACTCAAGAAAGAAAATTGTCAGTTTCAGACTTGAAATACTATCCTTTCCAAATTTTCATTTCGTTTAAAATATGAATGAGAACAATCTAGGGTCACGGGAAGCCCAATCAAATCACCATAAGAAAAGGACTAAGTATTTTTCTTATCCTTGATAAAGTCCTCTTTGTTCATCTTTTCTCTTTTCAACACCACTACATCTTCTCTCTCAGTGTTACTTTTACCTTATAGGTTAGCTTTTGAAACTATGAATGCCAGTCTTTAACTTCTCAAAACACCGTAGTATCTATACCTTCCATGACTGCAATAGGGCCTCAGAAACCTATAGTGAAAATGAATTTTAAATACCAAAGACGATTACAATCCAATTGCTTTTTTTAATGGCCAAAATTACAAAATTGCTTTATCATAGGTATTTTAGATAAGAATAAGTCTGCATATTTTATTCTCTTTTAGCATGAACATGCTATGGAATTCATAGTTACTACATGTAAACAGTGTACTTGACGGCTGACTTATTTTCCATCCAACAATTATCTCATTTCATAAGACGAGAAGTATAGTCTAGTTACTTTATCATGTTATGTATATAGTCATGTAACTGAACAAACTATAACATCATTCATTCTTTAAGGACAGGCATGAGATTTTAGCATGCTTAGTTATACAACATCTGACTGAGTACCATGCAGTACCTATACTGGGTTTATAGAAAGTCAGAGGGGAAGTAAAGAAGAAAACATGGGTTTTGTACTAGACACATCGTAGCTTTAACAGTAACACAGATCCTTGGAATTCAACCATCCGGGCCTGCCTTGTAAAGTTACATGCAACTGAGCTCCATGGAGAGAGGGGGATGATGAGTATAAGAATATGCTAAATGTATTTAAAGTCCTAATTTTTAAAATACAGCATGCCTTTTCCTGTAAGAGTATAGGCAGGAGCCATAATTCGGGAAAGTTCATACCTTCTAAAACTTAAATAATAAAGGTAAGTAGGATTTTGGGATTGATCTTCTCGGTAGTGATGTATTTTTAATGCAGGACTTTAAAATTCTAGGGTCCAGCCTAAGAGGGATAGAAAAATTAATACCTTCTTTTGCTACAACCTCCAAATAAATCTCATTCTCCTGCAAAGTCCAGTCTGGAAGGCTTACAAAAGACTAGCTTCCTTGGTGTGCTTCCAGGCCTTTACTTTCAGCAGGGCCGAAGACACAGCAGGAGTGGCTCGTCTTGTGATACTTTGGCTCCTCTATTCTGACCACCAGCCGGAAACCGGGGGTGGGAGAGGGAATCGACATTAATAGAAACAATTCCAATTTTTAGAAAACACAAGATTGAAGCTAACCATAAATATGGGGATGAGGTTCCTGGTTAGATATAAATGTTATAAATGGCATCTTGTATTTTGGCAACAAAATCATTTCACAGATAATAAATTCTAAGAAAAGTGTAACCATGTCATTCGCTACTTTTCTTTTTTTCTCCAACACTTTGTGCATTTAATAGCTGCTCAGATAATATTTGTGACATGAATAAAAACAAAAACATTCTTACAGTGTGACTGAAGGAGGGAGACTTTATCCAACTAAAGACCATCTTCCTATTATTTTTCTTAAGATAAGAATAAAAAATTGTAGGTGATCCTAAATAAAACAAAAAGCTTTAAAAGGACATAGGGCTAGTCTCCTGTAATCCCAGCTACTCAAGATCTTGAGGCAGAAGGATCCTTTGAGCCCAGTGTTCAAAGTCAGTCTAGGGCTGGGGATTTAGCTCAGCAGTTAGAGTGCTTGTTTCACAAGCACAAGGCCCAGAGTTCGATCCCCAGCAACAAAAGAAAATCAAAAAAGAAAAATTTCAAAGTAGGCCTGGGCAACCTGTAAGACCCTGTCTCCAAAAACGTATTATAGTAAGAGATGTAGAACAAATATTATTAACAAGCATCTTCACAAATGTGCATGTTTTCCACAAGTGCATAAGAAGCAAAAGCAGAGAAAAGCCTTTACTGGTCAATATTTGTACCCATAGTATCCTGTTCCACATTTCCACTGTCGGATACCATGAGAAAGATACTTTCTTTGGATTGAGCAACATCACAAATTTTGCATTAGGAGGAGAAAAGCTTTCAATCTTCACCTACAACCCTCATAGTAAAAGAAGATGGAGAAAATGTGCGCAAGATGTGGCTGCAAGGTAAAGAGATGAGAGTCGGAACAAGGATTGAACTGCTCCATGCATTCTTCATAACACTTTGCCGTTACTTGGTACCACTTTGAGCAGGTGGGGGCACCAACCTTTATCCTTAAGATACGTTGATACCCAGTGGTTCCTTACTGTAATTTTTCCTCCTCAAGATATAGCTTATAAGGGCTTGGGAATCTAGCTCAGTGGTAGAGCGCTTCCCTAGCAAACACAAGGCCCTGAGTTGGAGTCCTAGTGCCCTCCAAAAAAGATATAGTTTAGTAATATTTTAGTTACTGATTCTTGTATGTATTTTACATATTCTTATACAATGTGGCTATGCTGCAGTTGTCTATATTTTAATGATCATTGCTCATCTTAAACCTCTTTTCTATCCTAATTTTCATTTTGAGTACTTTTTTATATTCAAGTATTTCAAAACATATTAAAATATGTACTTTTACCCCTAAAGATGTCTAAATTTAAAAGTTAATATGCTTTTTAAAAAAAGAGACTTTCTATATGTTCAAAATAGCATTACCACACTAAATGTAATAATAATTCTCTAACGCTAGCTAACATATAAGTGATATTCACATGTTCCTGTTTAGCATCAAAATGTTTCTTACAATTATCTTTTTATCTACTTGCTTTATAACTCCCACCCACATACAGCTCCCCTGTCGCTTGCACATGCCATCCTACATTCATACTCACACTTACTCCAATAGGTCGTTAATCCTTGTTTTGCTTCCGTTTATACATTATAACGGTCCTTCGAAGTCTGACTCTCCCTTATCATCCTCTCCTGGGTCACTTTCCTCATAACCGCAACACTTATCCCCCCTACAACGTGTGCACGTAGCAAGAACACGTCTCTGAACACACTCTTCCAGAAAGCTGTTTCTTGCTCCAAACTTGGACTTAGGGTTTGGCCTGCTTTGGTAGTTATAATAACTCTCAAAGAAATACTTATACAATTCAGAAGAAAACCTCCCTTGATTTTTGGCTGAACTTTTATACTCAAGGAAGCACACAGGAAGGACAAACAGCCCTCAATAGTACTGACACAGGTGGACAGAAGCTGGACAAGTGTCCCCAGAAAGCCCTGGCCTGATATCACTCCTGGCCGTCTGTAATCTTTCCCCTCCCTCCTGGGGGATTTCAAGAGCACCCCACAGATACAGTTGGCTTGCACAGATATTCGCAGGCACTGAGAGTTGTGTGAAAGCCGGATCCCAGGGACACAATGAAAATACAACACAGCCACACCCACCCACATATACGAACCCGTGCACCCACTGACAGACTTTCTAAGGCGTGTGTGCTCTGCCTTGGAACCCAGAGACTTTCATCAACACACCGGAGAACCAGAAGTTGAATTTGTGTGGGGAAGGGAGAGAATTTGCTCCCTTGCTTTTCGCACTTACCAGAAAGCGTTTTGTGAAATGATTTCAGTCATAGAAAGCAATCATCGCATTTTAAAATAACACACTAATAACAGGGACTGCTTAATTCACAGGATCCAACCTGCCATCTTGTCATCCCGCAAGGTGTAACTTGGAGTGCACTTCTCCAGAAACTCACTCAGTTACGGAAAGACCCGACTGTGTGGGTGAAGGGTCGATGGACACGGGAAGGGCAGGAACGTGGAGGGAGAGTGGGGAGTGGCTGAAATGCAGAGCAGAATCCCTCGCTGACCCATACGTCACCATCAGAGCATGATCCCATGGATATATATTCCAAGCATCCTAAAAGATACCATTTTTCAGAACCCCTTTTCCCACCAGGTATGACTTTCAAGTCAGTGTCAGCCGCAGTCGCCAAGGCTGTGAGCTGTCAGTGATGCCCTGTAGTACGCTAAATGATGTCCACCATTAAAGACTACCTACATTCTGTAGAGCAATTCTTTCCATAGATACAGGATTTCCATTCTATAGAGAAATACTTTGTGCTATTTAGAAATAAGCACTCCTTCTACACCATTCCCTACTCCTGGGGAGATGAATATGACAGAGTGGCCCCTCTGGGCATATGCGGCATCTCCTAGGAAATGAGTGGGAAGCAGAAGTACCTTCATGAAAAGAACAAAGGGTTCTCTTCCACACAGGAGAACGTTCCACCTCGGGGACCTGGATGAGCAGAGTAGGGCTCTGTTTCAACCCTTCTTATTGGTCCATCGCTCTACATAGCCTTGCTTGGAAGTTCTGTCCCCCAAGTTCCTAACTTACCAAATCCCTGACTATACCGGCCTATGGTAGAAACTTACATTTTAATATACGATGTGATTCCTCCTTCCACAGCACCTGTAGCATTTTTTTCTATGGCTTATCTGCAGTAGGCTTTAAAGGTATTTAGTCACAGAAACAAGAAAAACAGAAAGAAAATGAGATCATAGGCAAGTTAGCAAGAGGTTCGGGCAGCACTCTGAATTGGAAGGAAGCAGCCCCCTGCAGTCATTATGGGAGAGACTAGAAAGCATTCACTCGATTGGCCTGGTGGACAACCCTGAGACAAAAGACACATTATATGTGCAATCTGCAGCAGAAATAGACCTCTGTGCTTGTGCATGTAATTCTGAGATGAACGGTAGTGATATAAAATGCACCGTTGGAAACGATGCTAAATAGACAGATTTAGCATCACATCCAAAGTTCTATCCCACATATAAAATTTTGTATTTCAGATACATATATATCCTCTCTCTCTCTCTCTCTCCAACACACACACACACACACACACACACACACACACACACACACTCACTCACACATACACATGGCTAATCCACAGCTCATAAGTTAAATTATGACAGTTTTAATCAATAAGAAAACAAATGCTCATGTATTTTGGTCTTTTGTTCTCCTTCTAGAAGTTCCCTTCAGCCTCCTTGAATCTAATTGTTTGATAAGCGGATCCGACACAAATCTCACTTTAGACCTCTTTTTTGTTGTAATGAAGAAAATTACATGAAAATTACTTGTATTTTAGGCTGTAACATTATGACTAATATACTGTAATCATTTCAACATGGCAAAAAATACTTAAAGATTTTGGATAATGGCATAAAACAAGGAAACAACTATTATTATTTTAAATGGCATTTTAATAATTGATATTGAACTTCCTATACAGTTAGGAGATTTTCAGAGAGGTTGTTTTTATCAAACTGGCTCCCATCAAAACAATTAACCCCAAACCTTGATTAATATGGAGATGGAAAGTCTTATATCATCATTCCACCCTCTTGCTGTTTTAAATCTAGTGCCCAGTACAAACACTAAGGACATAAAATACAGAGTTATTGAGTTAGGGAAATGCAAGACTGTGTCTTAAGCATGAGTCAGGAACTCAGCTGTTTGAGACATGTATTGTTTAGCCTCAGAAGCTTCAAATCCATTAAAACAATGTTCATTTCTGTAATTCGGGATACAGGAGACTAAGAATAGCAAAAAGAAACTCAAAACCCTTTGAAAATCCCTAAGTGCTAGGTAAGACTTTCCCCTGCCTACAGTGACATTCTACACCACTCTGAAAACTTATCTGATTGTAGTAATTCTAAGGCGTTCTGGGCATTTAAGGATAAAATACAACCCATGATAAACCCTGCCTCAGAATCTCCAATGTTCAGATGCCTAGAGGGACCGAACAGAAATATGAGTGAAGCAAGGGGAGGGTTTGCCTGTTAGATGTGTAGAATTATTTTGTATTTCTGTGGAGAAGTAAATTCTCCATTTTTCTTGAAACGTGTGATAGCGTTGGCATAGCATGGCATTATGATCCCACAATCAACGGGAACACGAAGAGCAGAGAAATGTTTACAATACCAACGGGAAAACAGTGACAATTGTGCTGAAGTGACGCGCTGACTGGCACCTGCTACTCGGCCTCAGCTTTAAAGAGACAAAGGGACTAATTGAATTTGCGGCGTCCTTGAAAGCTCCTGCACTGTCTCCTGAGGGCAGCTGCTTCTCGGCCTAGTGAGCCGCCATTGCCTGGAAATAGGTCAGTTCATGGTTCCTCCATCTTCCAAGTTTTCAAAGATGGAAATCCAGTTTTTAAGTGAAAGCTTAATTTCTTTAAAGTTGAATGATTCAAAGAAAACACATGTGAGGGGGCCCTTCCCTCTGAAACTTCTGGATTTAAAAATATATGTGATAAAAAGACTCCAAAGTTCTTGGAATTTGCAAGAATTTAGAGCAGAAAACATTCGCATCCAATGTACAAGAATTTGCTCTCGTCTGTATGCAAAGCAATCCCTGGCTGTTTTCATTTACTAAAGAATAAAAGGGGTTGAGTTACCCTTCACAGAGATGTTCAATTCTTCGGTTTATTGTTTACAGTTTTTATTCGGCATTCGACATTTGTATTGTGTACTCAGGGCGAACATGCTCTCTGTGGCTATGTGCTTCCATTCTGGATATGTACCTTTTCTACAGATCTCGAAGTGAGAATGTCTGGCGTTTCTCCAAAGCATCGAGAGTTCTGTCTGTGCTACTTGTAGCTGTTACACGAGTTCCTAGAAGACAGAGTAGATACATTTAACAAACAGTACAGCACCAATCGTGGAATGTCTTACATGGCTGTTAAAGCTATGTCTGAGGCCAAGAACTCAACCCTGTTGACTTCCCACAGTCACCTTTGTTCTCTTTGTTCCAAAATATAAAATATTCCAGGCTACCTGGAGGACAACACACTAAGCAAAACAAACCAGACACGGAAGGACACATACTATGTGATCTCACCTACATGTGGACTCTGAAAACGTTAAATTCATAGAAGCAGAGAGTTAGGATGGTGGTTGGGGGGGGCTTGGGCCTAGTGCACTGGAGGGTAAATATAGGCCTTTGTCAAAGGATATAAAATTTCACTTAGAAGAAATAAATTCTGGAGATCTACTATACAGCATAGTGGTTATAGATAATAATAATGCATTACATACCCAAATTTTGTTCAGAGAATAGATATTGTTATAACACAAAAATAAGTATGTAATGTGATAAACTCATTATTTATTTGATTTAATCATTTCATAACGTACACAGATATCAAAACAGCATGCTGTACACCATAAACATAATTTTTACTTGTCAATTGGACCTTGATAAAGATAGAGTAAAAATAAAATATTCCAGGTAACCGTACACAGGGTTACCAGTCTGAGCCTCAGGCACAAGTCCAGTCCTGGTCTTTTACCCTAAATATGTGGGCTGGACACCTTCAGAAACAAGAATCCCTTTAGCAGGAATCCCAAATTCTAGAAGAGACTGCATCTAAGCCCTCTATGACTCCATTTCTGTTACAAGAAACTAGATTCCACCTAACCACCTCAGCTGTGTTAGAGAAAAGAGTAACATCAAATTTCAACTTGAAACAGAGATAAATTGAAAACTGTTTTTCTTAAAGTTTGGTTTAGTAGTATAGGTGAGCAACAAATTCCTCCCTCTTTTTAGGCATTCTCCTTGGTCCTTGGTTGAATTTCTAAGGAGGAGGGATCTCTGAAATGGATTATCTCACACATCATAATTGTGAAATATCTCTAAGTCAGTCTCTCTCTCTCTCTCTCTTTCCCTCTCTCTGATTCTCTCTTAAGTTTTCTCTACCCTACTCCCATGTACCTTATCCAATAGCTTCCCAGAATACAGTCAGTCCTTTATGCCCTGGGGTTGATCCTTATTTCACTGATTTGTTCTAAGAAACACAGCAAGTTCCAGAGAGCAAACAAATGGTTCTTAAAGTTTTCCAGCATTCGTTTCTTTTGTCTTTATCCAGAAACCTGATTTTCCTGTATTTGGCAGAGTAGTCATTTCCAAACAAGTATCGTTTTTGAATCTCCAAATCAAGAAACAAAACAAATAACAGAAAATAAAGAAATGTATTGAAAGTTTTCAGTTTTCCTTAAATTTAACTCAATACCTCACATATGGAAGAGTTTTTAGTTAAAAACTCATCTTGAGGTTTCGAACTTTTAACACACAAAATCAATCGAGACATTTAAAATCTGAAGTCTTTGTGAGTGGCCTGTTTACAATTTTCTTTCAAGATTAATCTCCATCTTCTAAAAGGAATTGTTAGTTATAATAAGCTGAACTTGGAGAAAACAAACTAAATCTAACAGAAATAAACCAATCCCTCTCACATTTTTATTAAACTGCTGGCATTTGCAAGCATTCTGCAAATACTGAAACTTTACTAAGTCTTTAAGAGATTCTTTACAAACATGGCTTTTCTATAGAAAGGAGCAGAGAGAAGGGGCTGACTCACAGCACTGTTTATATGTACATCCAGAGATTCTAGTGAGGTTGTCAGGCAACTATGCCGAAGAAGCGGCTCACATTCGTGACTTAGCGGGAACATCTGCACAGAAGGCAGGGCAAGGCGAATCCGAGGGTGCTGCCTGATCTGCGGCTGGAGAGGAATGAGAGCAAGTGCAGAAACAAAGCACTCGCTGTTCCAGATGCAGATGCCGTTAGGTCCTTTATATGAATTTGCTCCCAGTGTCAAAGGGAGATAGACCCTGCCAATCTCAACCTTCAGGTAATGTCAGTCGCCACAGGTTTTCAAGCCTTTCTCTGCCATCCCAGAGACAATCATCGATTCCAGAGACTCATATAGGATGATTACTTAGTTTATCAGAAAATAGTTAAGCCCGTTTGTATCGACAGAGTGGGCAGCAGGCCAGTTGAAACACTCTTACACAACCCAGCCACTCGGGATGATTTGTACATCTTGGAACCAGGCACAATAAGCAGCGTAAGATACTTGGAGCTGAGAAATGAAAACAAAGGATGTGGTCTCCCTGCAGCTCCCTGACCTCAGGGATCTGCGTGGTTTCCATGATTGTAAATTATCTTGAAAGAAGTTGAGTTTTAGGTCCAGAGAAATTATTATGAGCAGTAGGAATACAATGATTAAATTACTGTGCCAAATGTTAGATAGTTGCTCTGGTTTTGTTCCTTTTTAAATTTTGTTGTTGTTGTGTTATTTTTCCCTCCACAAGTCACCTTTTGGCTTGGCAAAAATGAACTGCAGACTGTAGACCATCAAGGAAGTGAGACCTCAGTCTCCCAGCTGTGCTGCTGTAAACGATTCAATTAGAGCATAAATGGGCTCCACACACATATTTGGGCAGCTCAAAGTTCATTCCCAGCGGGTGGGGTGTGCTGAAAGAACTCATCCTGCTTTGGCCAATAGGGAAATGCGCTTCCTGTTTCTCTCCAAAGACAAGAAACTAACTTTCCAGCCAGCCTCGGAGAGGGGTGACGCTTTCGCTTCCTTGCTTGAGACAGAGGGCTTGCTTTCTGAAAAGCTACCTTCCAGATAACCGGCTTTCCTTTGGCATCCTAAGTCCTGCTGTAGGGACGAGGAGAGAGATCTCTGGTCTCCTCTGTCCCTGCCAGCAGACTAAGTCATCTCTTAGAATAAGCACAACTGAGAAACGTGTTATTTTATTCAGCTAACCCCAGATTATTATGTGACTATTTTATAGTAATACCCTTTTACTACAAAACTAATTTATCATCAGATAAAATCTCTAAGTCCTCTAATGAGAATGGGTTACTCTCAGCATCTACTCTTCATCTGTAAGGAATTGTCTACCTTCTGAGTTCTGGGGGGAGGCAGACAGCTCCGCCCTCAAAAGACCTTGAGTAACTGCTTCCTGCACGCAGCAGTACTGGGACCCACGTGTCAGATGAATGAATATATACTAATGAAATTGGAAAAGACCATTATACTACTTTCCCGATGATGATTGTGGATGTTTAGTGAAAGACGCAGTAACATTCTTGCGCATGCACACACACAGCACAGCAAAATTTCGTAGAGTTTCATGTGCATAGGAGATGAAACATTGGCTTTTAAATGGAACTCGAATCCTGCCATCAAAACCAAAGGGCTAAGGATTCACGTAGCTGTGTGTGGAGGACACTAGTTTTTGAGGAAAGATAATAGCATGGCTTTACGTTCTCTGTAGCTTATTTATGTCGCACTTTTTCTGGCTGTTTGCCTGCTTCTCGTAAAACTGTGAGCGCCAAGATTGCAGGGGTAGGATTGTTTTTCATATTCACACCTCACCTTCACCATACAGTGTCTCCACCACTGAGAGTTTATTAAAGTTTGTTAAACTGCATGACATTAAATTACATAAAATGCATCAGTATAACCAAAATACTCCAAGAGCAATTAACCATGTCTTTTTTTTTTCTTCTAATCATCCTATATTCTTTTTTTTTTTTAATTTTTTTATTATTTTTTACCAAGAACATGTATTGGTACATTGCATACATAATGATCATAATCAACATGGTTATTTTGTACCTGTACATGATACATCTTGGTTTTCCCCCCTCTTCCTCCCTTCCCCTCCCCTCCCTTCCATTCACCCACCCCTCCCTATTTGCAATAAGTGTAACTACACTTTACCAT
>PVJO010018893.1:0-35567 GCA_004026905.1 Hystrix cristata | reverse complement strand
GAAAAGAACAGACGGACAAGAGAAATAAGAAATGGAAAAAATATATATAAATGGCCCAGAAAACTGATTTATTCATTTTATCTGTTTAATATAGCATGATTCAGTATAAAAATTACCTTGAATCCCTAAAAAAGTTTTTTGCTGAAACTATTTGAAAACTTTCTGGATGACTTCATAAGGTGAGCAAGGCAAGACCTACATGGTACCAAAAATATATTGAACCAGCCTAGGGGCCAAGCGTTAGCAATTGTTGAAGGCTGTGGCAGCCCAAGAGCATATACATGTTTAGAGGAGACAGTATGTGTGTAGCTTCACCTGAGATGGGCCCAATGTGGGTAAATCATCTCATATCTCAACGCAAGCCAGAAACTTAAAATGTTATGTATAATTTCCTTACCTTGCAAAAAGTCAGGGGAGCCAAACAAAACTTGACTTCCGGGTGTGTGCCACCCACAGATCGTCAGTGCTAAACCTCAGAAGAGATTATCTCCAGCGCCAACATTTTATGATTTCTGATAAATTTATCAAATACCTTTATACAAGCAGCATGGAAAGAGCTAAGTATAGTGAAGCCCACAGAGGACGGTCTAGGTACCTCTTTCTTAGCCTGCTTTAAATTCTGTTCACACTTTAGTCTTATTCGATGTTAGGCCAACAGGCTATAATGCTGAGAATCTGAGCCTCTTATACTTTACTGAACTGTATCACTAAGACTTCAGTAAACACAGAAATTTTATATAATGAAGCCAGTGTTCTAATCAGAGGTCTCATTTAAATTTCAGCTAAAAATCAATTAATTTTATTTTAGATTAAAGTTTGAGAGAAATAGTCATCATTAAATGTAATAAAACAGAGAAGTATTAGGCAACACAGTGATGCCTATATAAAACTCTTAATTTAATACTTTATTAAAGTTCTCAAAATCTAGTTTGCAGCCCACTAGTGGGTTATAAATATGTCTTGAAACCCAAGACATATGATTTAAAATTTAAGGGCAAATGACTTAAGATTTCTGTGCATTTATTTTATATAAGAATAAAGGCCACTAGTTAGTAATCCAACTAAGTTATCATTCTACTGGGAATGATACATAACTAATGTTTTCTGAGCTTTCTTAATTGAGTATTCTACTAAGAAAATTGGGTGCCAGCTTTTGGAAACATTGCAAAGTTCCTGCATGCAAATAATTAGGATTCATCCAATTCTAGAAAGGATAATTTGTTATCAGTGTATCATGAATGTTGTCTTAAATTGTTAGTGATTTTCAATTGCTGCGGTCCTTGCTTTTTAATTATAAATTAGTGTTGGTTTAGTTTTCTCATTATCAATGAAATTTTCTGTGGGATGTTTGGTTAACCCCATAGTATGAATGACACATATTTACATATTTTGTATTTTAGATATTCTGAAGAGTCATTCCTGAATTGTATTTCAGAAATGTTCATCTATATTTTTATTGCCAAAACATAATATAGGTAATTACCTTCGAATTTGTTCCTATGTGACATTTGTGTGTGACATTTTTTAATATGCACTGTGAGCCACTGCAACATATTGTCATGATATATCATGTTTTTATTTTATTTTCTGTCATAGGCATTATTTTAGAATGTAAAGGCAGGCTAATTGCTTCATCTTATTTTATAAAAAATAATTAGTGATTCAAAAATGCTTCTTTCAAGAATTTATCACCTAAGAATTTTTCTACTGAAAAGTAGAAACAAATAAGAATTGAATTATTTTGCCTCTTCAGTGTGCTATGGCCAGGAAAGTTTGAATGCCACGTTTATCAAAAATTGTACATAGTTATCAGCCTTCGTAGAACTCCGGATTAAATAAATAGATGCTGTTGTGAATAAATAAATAAATAAATAAATAAATCCCTTTTCTGAAATACAATGATAAAAGACCTGAGAACATGCTATGTGGATGCTCTCCAGATGAGGTCTTATTAAACTCAATTGCCTTGGTACCTTCTTACACCTCTTTATCTGCTGAAAATGCCAGATATCATGTCCTGGAGAGGTGCTTGGGAATCGAGGTCACTGGGTGAACATTTATAGGGCAACATTTCTGACAGCTGCTCCCAGGATTGTTTGGAAGGAGGAAAAAATTTATGGTGTGCATGTTGCCAATTTCCAGCCTTCTATCTATCACAGGCCTACATAATCAGTAACGGTGAATTTTCCTGCAGAGCCCGGATGTGGCTTCAGAATCTTTTTCAACCCTCCTCTAGGTGCTACCCGTCAGCTGATTGACACCAGCATGTGAGTGGAGAGTTAGACCATTCTAACCGTCTGCAGGGTCCCTCTTTTATCCAAAGATTAAAAAAATAAACAATTCACTCCACAATACTACTCTTTTCATTAAAAATAAATAAAGAACCAAATTTTAATTAAATTCGAAGAGCCATTTGTGTCTAGTGGATACTACTGTTTAAAATAGCATTGCTTAGACAAGTCTCTTGACTTCTGACCTCTCCACATTCTTGTCTAACTTTGCGTCGAAGACGCACAACCTGCTGGTGATATGGGCTCCACCTGTACAGCGACCTTGCAATCCGGAAGGGGGAAGCCATTCAGCCCTGCCAGTGTGGGTGACTGTGTGCTAGGTCCTGAAGAGTTGTTTGGTAGGAAAATTTAAGGACGGCAGACTTCACCTCAGGGACTAGCACAAGTACAGACTCAGAGGCAGGTGCTGGGATAAAGGGAGCACTAGCCTCCGAAGGCCTGGGCTTCTTCCCCATTCAAAGAACATTTGCGTTTTTCCAATTACAAGGACAGCAAGAATCCCCTGCCCCCGCTGCCCAGTTACTGTTTTGCATTCTAAAGGCCGGCTTGGTGGACACTGGCGATCACAGAGGGAGAATTAGATCAGATGTCAGGAAAGAGGGCCAGTGTCACAATGAAAAGCGAAGCAGTCAATGAGCAAAGATGCAAGAATCCTACACTGGCCTGACTTTCTGAGGCCTTTTGCACCTTTGCATTAATCTTATCTTTGTGAAGTAAAAGACAATATATATCACTTGTGTCAATTCAAGTGTCTGTTTAAAGGGAGCCACATGTCTCTAACTCAAAGCAAGAGAATACTTTTTATTTTTAACATATAACAAATTCAATGCCTGAATTCACAAATGTTTATTGACCACCTATTAGGTGCAAAGAATTGCACCTTCTGAGCAGTAATAGACAGGAAAGTTTGTTACAGTCACTGCTTTAATGCTGAGTCCCTCGCCGGGTCAGAGGCTCCGTGAGGCTAGTGTACCTGGCAGTCTGGCCAGCACACGGTGAAGACACATAAGTATTTGCTGACTGAATAAGTGAATGAATGAGTGATCCTAAACAGTGCATATTTTGCTTAGTCCTCGTAGTAACCTTGTCAGGTAGAAAATTTTTCTGGTTTATCGATGAAGACATATAGAACATGTACAAAAGTAAGTTCATGGACTTGTTCAAGGTCATCTAACTTGAGAGAGCAAGCTGAGGATCTTCCCAGCCTGTGGGAGGTCATTCTGGAGTACCTGCTACGTGAGGCCCCAGGGTAAGATGTTTCTTCTGCTACAACATGACATTTGATCGCAATAGAGCCGTCCAGGGCTCCTGTTCTCCCTGTCGAACAAACACGTCAAAATGAGGATAGTAACAATACGGGTGAGAAAAAAATGTAGGTTGTTTATGGATGCTCAGTTCAGGGCCCCTTCCATCACGTGCTAGTACTGTCTTTCTGAATATCAGCAGGGCAGTGTTGAACGACTGAAATTAGATTACAAGTTAGATTACTATGTTGAGGACCATTGTCCTGCATTAGCCAGGTGTCTGTATCTTTGGCATTGTCTTAGCCGCTTTCTTGTCACTGGAACAAGGTTTAACAAAATCTTAAAGGAGGACAGGTTTGTTTTAGCTCACGGTTTCCAAAGTTTCAGTCCATGGTTGACAGGCTCACATGAAGGAATCCATGGTGGAAAGGCTTGGCCTGGAGGAGAGCTGCTCATGTCATGGCAGGCAGGAAGATTTAAAAGGAACAAGGGTGGAGATACACTTTCTGAGGTCACGTCTTCTGTGACCCCCAGTCTTAGTCACTTTCTTTGTTACTGAGGCAAAACCCCAATTTAAGGGAGGAAAGCTTTATTTTGGCTTGCAGTCTGTAGAAGTTTCAGTTCCTGATTGGCCGGCTCCAAGACAGGGCAGCATGCCACAGGGGCATGGTGGAGGAGAAGCAGAGAGAATCCAGGGGGTGCTGGGGAGGGTGATAAACCCTTGCAGGCCACAGCCCCAGTAACCGACCTCTTCTTGGCAGACCCTACCTCCTAACGGAGAGTTAGCTAGAGCCCTCCATAATCCAATCACCTTCTAAAAGCCCTATCTATGAGTACACGGGGCTCTTGTGGGCTATCTAGATATAAACCATAATATCCACCCCTAAGCAGGTACCGCCTCCCAACAGCACACTCAGCTTCTAAACTAATTAGTAGATTAATCCATTGATGAGTACAGTGCCCCCATGATCCAATCCCCTTCTAACATGTGAGGCTTTCGGGTGACACCAAAACAGCCATCTCTAAACCGTAACAGGCATCTCACTTGGTGTGTATCATGCGGTGATTTTGAGTATGGTGGCTGAGTAATGCCTCAGTCTTTATTTTGATTTACAGACAAGTGTGTCTGGAAACATGCTTTCATTCCTTTTTGACTGAACAGCCCCTCGTTTGCAAATACATTTTACAGGGCTATTGTTTCCCAATCATTTTTTTTTCCTTTGGAATTTGGAGACCCTTTTGTGCTCCATGCTGGGCAACAGCAGCGTAGGATAAATCTCCATTTATTAGACTTGGTGTTCGTGTAGATTTTCTGCTAGACTTAAAATGAAGTTATAAATCATTCACACTGGAAAAGAGTTCTCTCCAACTACAATTTAACTTTTTGATAAGATTTTTTGGCATTTATCATGTTGAGATTTATAAATTATGTAGAATATTGTAAAGTGGGCTGACCTTTCTGGTAAGTGATTTGATCATTTGCAGCAGTGCTTTTTGCTAAAATATTGAATTTGCTGTCTTTCAAATAAAACTTGCTAGACTTGTAACCCAATAACAGGTAAGAATTGCTTAGACAATCAGACTAGAAATCTTCCTTTCCAATTCCTGCCATTATCAGAATAAATACCTTCCCTGGTCCTAAAAATATCCTCATGGCGAGTGACGGCAAGTTGGTGACACACGGTCCATCCTCACTGTTGTGGACATTGCTAATCAATCACGGCCTGTTTTGTGTCAATCCAGATTCAACCTCTGGATCCTTCTAACTCTAATGCTCCAGTTGTTGAGTTATTAAAGGAGACGGGAATGATTCCAGAAACAATCACGACGACCATCCCCGGAACAGTCATCCTCCAGCACCTGCTGTGTGCATATGAACTTACCTTTTTTAGTTTCGAGATGATGTTATCAATTCCCAATCAAAGCTACTTTTTCATATAGTTCGATTTTACATGGGCCACATTACTTATTTAAAAGCAGTAATTTAAATGATTAAGTAAGCTAATATATATGCTAAGTCCTTAGTATGGTTCCTGAAACAGGGCAAGTATCCAATAGGGGTAACATCTACTTACGTTTTTGGGAATCAGGTGAAAAGTTGATCTGAATGTAAGTCTTTTACCCACCCTTACCCTCATTGCTACCAGTGACTTGGCTTAAGGAATCATTAGAGATGGGGACAGCGCAGTGTACCAGACAAACCGGGAATTCACATCCCATTTCTATCATTGTTACACTTATTTGCTCTTCGTGTAATTCAACGTAACTTTCCATGCCTCACCCATTGAATGATGATTCCTGTTCAAAATCCCTGCCTTGCAAGCTTGAGTAGGAAATAGACTCTGTGTTCTATACTTACTCTACAGTAAGTGTTTAGTACATGGTGGTGTAGTACACTGTTTTTTAAATATATGAATGCCAGAGTGAATGTAGGATAGATAGTCTTCTTAATACTCCTACACTCATAATACTTTATTGTATAAAATAGATGCACATAGAAATTTTACAACTTGGACTTAGTTATTCTCTTATGATTGTATCTGTGTTTCCTGATAATAAAACTCATGTCCTTAGTCCAGGAACAGAATTTTATGTTTAATCTCTATTCTGAAATACATAATAGTTGGCCAAAAGTTCTAAGTCATTATGAGTAGGTCAATATTCACAGTATTCTTTTTCTAATAGCACGTTGTGTATGTAATTATGTATTACTGACAGTACTCTAGTCAAAAAATTTGGTGGTATCTATGTGATGCCAAATAATAGGGAATTTTGGCTAATTAATTTAAAGAACTGGCCAATAACGCATTAAACAGAAATAGTACAAAGATCAGCCTGGCTGTTTTCTGACTCTCAGATGGGAATATAACTCTACTGTAACTTTATTAAAACAGCATGAAATTGTAGATCATATATTTAGACTTCCTTAAGTGTTCTTTTTATTTATTTTTATTATTTTTTCAAGTGCTGAGGATTGAACACAGAGACTCACAATGCAAAATACAAACTCTACCACTGTGCTATACCTTCAGTCCTTTTTCTTTTGGTTAATTTGGTTTTTGTTTGTTTGCTTGTTGTTTTTTGAGACAGAGTCTCACTATGTAGTTCTGGCTGGCCTTGAACCTTGAACTCGCTGTGTGGCCCAGGCTGGCCTTGAACTCATTGCGATCCGCTTGCCACCTGAGTTCTGAGGTTACAGGTGTGCACCACCATGCCCAGCATAATTCTGTTGTTTTTAATCTAGCTCTTCTTTGTTATAGGACCCAACTACTGAAGGGAGACACCCAGGAATCTGCCGATATATACAATGGTATCTAAGTGTTCATGGGACTCATCCCAGCATACCATTTATGTTTTTAAGCTAACTCATACATTTTCTATTCTGAGTACAAAATGGTATCTTTGTATATTAAGAATTGACTAAGTAACATGGTGTCTAATGTTTTGAGTTTAAGTACAATGAAAAAAAATTTAAAAAGAGGTGTCAGTGATCTATTTTTCCTGTTTCAGAACTCTAAAGATTTAGATCTAGCATAAGAGAATAACCTGTGCAGTTGAAACCACAGATTAAAGATATTATAAAATGATGAGAAATTTGCAATGAATGTTTCAGAGACTTCTAAGAACTGTACCCAATAGGCACTAGCTCACTATCGAAGAGGTCGAAAGCATTCTAGAAGGCTTGCTGACTTCTTTGATAAAATTTTACTATCTCTTTTTCACTGTCCTCATTACCATGCTTCAAAAATTTCTGACAAGCATTGCATCTGAGTAATTTTACAGTTGTGTAAAGGATTTATTCATTATAATCTTTTCATGAGTCTATTTATATTAAATTGTGACATTAATAGGTTGCCAAAACAAACAAGAGTTAATTGTATTTAATTAAATTGTTGAAAATAAGTAAGGGTAGTTTATTATTATTTTAAGCAGAAAGCTCTATGGGTGTACTTGTTTATGTGAATAGGACCTGGTATAAAGTTTTTTCTATTAGCTTCAGTATTATGCATCAAATGAAAACAATATAAAAATGCTGATGCAGGAAAGTGGTCACTATAATAGAACATTTGGAAGAGGAAGCTTCCCATAGTATTTGTAATCTTCTATCCAGTGTTACATCAATAAAGGGCAGACTTCCTTGTTCTCCTACGGCCCTGAGGAACTGCAAGGCCATCCATTCATCCTTTCTTCCTCTTCCCATGGATTGGTGGGAGAATATCTAAGATCTCGATCAAAGATTCCATGATTTATTTCACTTAAAAGTATGTTCTCAAGGAACATCCATCGAATCGTTTCTCTGATATGAGAAACCATAACTGTAAATAAGGACAAAGAGGTGTAATAGATACTATATAAAATGAGGATGGTGTGCAGAGAAGAGGAGTACTAGAAAGAAAGAAGGGGAAAAGCAGAAAGTCAACAGGGCAAAGAGAGGGGAAAGGGAAAATATGGAAAATGATGAATGAACCTGCTGTAAATAGGGAGGGAGGGAGCAGAGGGGAGGGGCAGGGGAGAGGGGGAGAACCAAGATACATCATGTATAGGTACAGAATAAATGTAATGAATGTGACCATTGTATGTAGAATGTACCAATACATGTTCTTGGTTTAAAAAAAAAAAGATTCCATGAAAAAACAATGCTTCAAGTAAGACCAGAAGAAGTAAGATTGGACTGTACTAAGAGTAAAGTACAGAGTTCAGACAAAAAAAGAATTCTCCGCAAAGATAATAGCATTCCTTTGGGTCAGGGGCAGAGAGTAAGACACATTTATAAACTCAGGGAAAGACTTTGCTTTGTTATGAAAACCGCATGCATGAGCTTCAACGACTGCAGGAGGCAAAGTAGAAGGTGACTTGGGAAGAAAAAAAGAAATATATATATATATATATACACACACACACACACACACACACACACACATATATATGCATTTAATATTTTTACTAAATATTTACTGTGTGCCTGGCACTGTGCTAAGCTTTCCTTATTGCTTCTTTAATCCCTGTACTTCTGCGTGGTTGTTACTCTTCTCTTCTTTTTACCAATGAGGGACATAAGACGCGGGGGGATTAAGTAATTTGACCAACATGGTGAAGCCAGGATTTGAACTAGGGCGGTCTGGTTCTAGATCGCTTGCTTTAGAATGACCATAATACAGAAACTCTGCCTCTGCCAGTATGATTAGTTTAGTTGAGGGGGGAAAGTATTATATGGAAATAAATGTATGTCAGGTTAGGAGAGGCCATGGTAACAGATCACCTCAATCTCAGGGGCTAAAGATTGGTTACAAAAGTGTATTTCCTGTTGGTGCTACTATCCTCCTGCTGAGGCTGACTGAAGACTGGGTTCCATGTCACTTTCCATCTAGAATTCAGAGCAGCATCTAATTGAAATAGTTTTATTTGTTGAGGCAGAAAAGAAGAGTTTGGAGGGTTTATCATCAGCAAATAAATGGTGCAATCTGGAGGTATCACAAGTCACTTCTGTTTACAACTCGTTGACCAGATTTGGTCACTTGACTCAACCTAGTGGCAGGGCACCATAAGGTACAATTTACTATGTTCCCAGAAGGCAGACAATAAGACATGTTTGGTAAGCGATATTCATTATGGCCATAACAGGCCTTAGTGGTTAAGAAATTATATTTTATTTGTCACAGTATCCAGCTTAGATACCCAAGTTTGGATATCCTGGTTTATTTCTGTCTTTGAAGACAGAAACTTGAGTTACTTGTCTATAAAGAAAGAAAAAGACAAAATGAGGGAAAAATCCAGTAATTGAATCTAAGGCACCGCGAACACAAGAACACCTAAAGGAGGAAACCCACATATATGCTGATAAACACAGTGGTATCTAAGTGTGCACAGGATTCATCCCAGGGAACCATTTATATTCTTCGGCTATACTGTTTTATGTACCCATATTGTCTGTCTAAAATCGAGGCTGGTCTGTTTTGTTTTCACATAGGTGACTTTTGAATGGATGGATGTCACATGGCCCAGCTTCTCCTTTGATTGACTTTGATGCCAGCTTTTGAGGCTGTGCGTGCCCCTGTCCCTTTCTCCACCAAGTCTCTTTCCCTCAGAAAATGCTGAATGCTCTAATTTGCTCTCTCGCTTCCCTCTCCTTCTTCACCTTCTCATTGTTGTGAGTCTAATCTGTGATATGATTGCCACACTTATTCCACTTGGGAATCAAAGGTCAAGGCATCCAATACTATACTGTGTAGGTTGCTGCTGCTTACATTAGATGAAATTTTTACAGGGTCTATTTAGTAAGTAGGTGATATTTTTCTACATCCTAGATATTTCTTCTTTTCATTTCTAGAACTGTATCTCCTAGTTGGCAGGCAGAGAAATCAGTTATGGATCAAATGCACCTAGTTGTCATGGATTAATGCATGTAAATGCTTTGATGACAGCAGGAGACAAAGGCTTGTACCGATAGATGCTGACTTTGGAGGAAAAAAAATTAATGAAGCTAGGAAAACAGTGATAGCAGAGAACATTGCAATTTTAGGTGCTAAATGACTTATTTTCAAACCCTAGGAACACGGTAATGTTATTTCTTTCCTCCTTCCTTTAATTAAGTGCTCTCATAATGCATAGTGACCTCGCCTGAAGAAAAGTTGTTTTAGGGAGAATAAGGCTTCCTGAGAGATCTTATTTAACGAACAGGGTTTTTCCTTATTACCTTAAGAAAAGCAGTGGTGATGGGCAGAGCAGGAAAAGCTGCAATCCACCATTGTGAGGCTAGAGGAAGAGAAGCAAAAACAGGAACATGAGTTTGATCCACCAATACTTCTATGTGTCACAAATATCATTACCAAGTGCTGTTTTCCTGTGGAGCGTTCAGGAGGATGACGTTTGCAATAGCAGGTTTTGTTCTGCAAAATGTGGCTTTATATTTGACCTCCCATCTTGTAGGAGTGGAATAAGACTGAGACAATTATTTTTGTCAGCATTTTAAAGGATTCTCTAGACCATCTCCTTGCTACACAGACACACACACACATACACGCACACACACACACCCCATCATACATGAAAGCATTTAAAATGGGGTGATTTCTTCCTCTGACCTAGATGAAATTCTTTTAATCATAATGTTGATTTGCTCCTATCCTAAACCACTTCATTAATATCTTTCTTCATCACCGTGAATGGTGACTCCAGTCTTCCCATTCCTTATATCCCAGGAATTCCTTATATCCTTAGGAATGCCCTAAACTTTCCTCTTTCTCTCAGAGATTACATTAAATCTATTATTACAGCTATTTCCCCTAAATCTACAATGTACACATACTCCAGTCACTTCTCACTAGCTCCTCACCTGTTACCCTGGGACAAACCACTGTTTCCTCTCTGGTGTATAATTCAGAAGCCCTCGCTGGTGTCTGCTTTTACCTCCACCCTGATAGTCTCTTCTTTATACAGAGGACACAGTGGTAAACTTGAAAGTCTGACTTTGTCCCTTATTGGTTCAAAACATTTAATGGGTTCATATTTGTCTCAGGTTAAGAGCCAAGTTCTTATAGTGGCTCTAAACAAAGTTCTAAACAATGTGACCCCTAACCATTAGCTCTTTGTTGGCATGCGCGCACGTGTGTGTGTGTGTGTTACTGAGATCGAACCCAGGGCTTCATACATGCTATGTAAGAACTCTACCATTGAGCTGTTCCTCTAGCCCTTCTTTATTGATTTTTTTTTAAAAAATTATTTTAATGGTACATTTTAGATGTACATAGTGATCATATTCATCATATGGGATTTGTACCCGTACATGACATATTTTGTTGCTTCTTTTATTCCCATTCCCCTCCCCTCCCTTCACCCCCTCCTCCCTCCTTATTTATAAAAGTTTTGTTTCCATTTTTTCCTTCCATTTCTTATTTCTCTTGTTCCTCCATTCCTTTCCCCCTCTCCCTCCCTTGTTCCCTTTGCCATTTGGACATTTTCTTCCCTTTCCCAATATAATACATTTTAGTCTTTATTTACACTTTCAGTTTCTCACACCAGAGAAACAATGCAGTATTTAAACATGTGTGTCCGATTTATTTCACTTAAGAGTATGGTCTCAAGATGCATCCATTTACCTAGAAACATCTCAAGCTTATCATTCTTTATGGCAGAGTAGTACTCCATTGTATTAAAAAACCACATTTTCTTTATCCATTTCGCGGTTGATGGGCATTTGGGCTGTTTCCAAGATTTAGCTATTACACACTGTGCCACTATTCTTTATTGATTTTTAATTGCAACCTCCTCTCAGAATTTGACAGCCCTTCACTGCACTCTACTTCTTTATAGTAGTGTTTGGTGTTAATGTACTAGAATTCCCTTATTTATTAAATTCATTGTTTGTCTTTCTCTGCTAGAATGTTAAGCTCTACAAGGGCAGAGATTCCATCACTTTTAATCCTTGATATATTACTGGGCAAATAGAAAGCTCCTAATAAGTATTTGTTGACTAAATAAATGGATAAAAGAAATTTTAGGACCTTATGAGATGTAGAACTTTTCCTCTTCTTCTTATCAAATGTATTTAATTATTCACTTATCCCTCCCTTCTGGCCATTTACTCTCTGCTGAAAATGAAATTTGCTCTTGTTTGGACTGGCCCTTGTGATCCTGATCCCTGAACTGGTAGGATTCTAGTGAATTTGGGAATGTGTGCAGGACCTGGTCTACTGTCAAATCCATGTGAGGATGAGGTTACCGGCCCATCTAGCTCAACAAGCAGGGAAATTGGAGGAAGTATGCAGTAGGCAGATTTTACAGCCAGTAATGGTATCGAATCACGTTCCTGCCCAGAAGATCCATTTTCTCCCAATGCTCTAAGGGAAATTCAAATGGCAAATTCATATGAGTTTTAAACACAGAGGACTTCTAAAAGAAAGACTTTCAGATTTAAACATCCTTTCCTTCCAATGTAATGGTGTTTAAATCTTACACGGCCTTTATCTCTTACTGGACTCCAAGAACAGTGTGCACGTGCATACACACACTTCCACACGCTTAGCCTCACACACTGATATTTTCTAACCCTGATAGGAACCTATGAAGATAGAGAGTTTATTGTCTAATTTTTTAGATAAAGAAATAGAAGCTGTAAGTAATTTTTCTAGCATCACATTGCCAGTAAATGACAGAGCTAGGATTGAACTCAGGGAGTCTGAATCTATAGTCTATACTGCTACCAACTGTTGTATACAACCACTTCTGTGCACCTTCTTTGTGGAAGGGGCTGTATAGTTATCTTGGGACATGATTCTTAGGGAAAGTGTACTAGTCAGTTCTCCTGTTGGGCTGGGTTAGGGTTAGGGACACCCAAAACTTCAAGGAGGAAAACATTATTTGACTCATTGCTTCAGTGGTTCCAGTCCTTCGTTGGCTGGTTCCAAGGCAGACATCATGGCAGAAGGACACAGAAGAGCCAAGATGCATAGTTCATGGTGGCTAAGAATCAAAGCACGGGGAAAGAGACGTATGCTCCACAGTCATGCCACAGGACTCACCTCCAACTGGACCACCCCACTTTCTAACAGCACATTTAGCTATGAACCATAGTGGATTAATCCACTGATGGGTGTAGGGCCCCATGATCCTTTCTGCGACTCTCATTTTTTAAAAAATCCAATCAAGTTAACAATTAAGCTTCACCATGACATAAACTAACAATATTCTCAGACCTCAAGAAAGACACTTTCTTGAGAGTTTTCTCTAAAACATGTAGACTGTTTCAATACCGGGTAGCTGAAAATAGATATTTTCCCTGTAACACTTACCTGAATCTTGAGACATCTGGGGCAAGAGAAGAATAACAGAGTTAGTTTTAACCTGGTGACAAGTTGTAGCACCAGCTCAAGGTATCTTCCAAAGAAAGGTCATTCAAATGTGAAGGCAGTCAGTGACTTTCCTCCTTGCTGTGACAAAATACCTGACACTTACAACTTAAAGTGGAGAGGTTTATCTTGTCTCCTCTTTTGGCTCCAAGATAGGAAGGAATAGTGGAGGGGTCTGGCGAAGGAAATCTGCTCTCCTCTTGTGGGTCAGGAAACAGAGAGCAAAGGGAGGAGCTAGGAAGGGAGATATACCTGCCGGGTCACACCCCTGGTGACCTGCCTCTTTTGACCATCCTCTACCTCCTAACAGCAAGTCAGCTACAACATTCCCATAGTCCAAACATATGAGGCTTTGAGGGCCATTTTAGATCTAAACCATAATAGTCAGTGAAACCAGGCTATTGATTGTCATACATGTGGTTCAGCTGTGGATTAGGAAAGTACTATTTCTTGTGGAACTCTGATTTTTATTTAAATAGCCCAAAGTCCCAGTAGCTCCTTCGGGCAGCCATGTCACCTTGCCAACTCACCCTGAGCTCACCATCCGTGAAGACCCCCAGGTCCCTTTCTCACTTGCCATGCTAGAGTCACTTCTGCTCAATCTCTGCTTTCAGAGCTGGCTATTTGAACTCACATGTGGATTTTATATTTGTCCTTGTTACTTTCTATCTCACTAGATTTCCACCTTCATTTCATCTCATTGGAAAATTGAGAAATTTCAGTATTCTCATCCAGTGCATCAACTAGAATTCCCAGCTTAATGTTTTTGAATGAATAAAGAAATGTGTGAGAATTGATAAATTAATTCTGAAACATGAATTGAGTATTACCACAAGTTCCAGGGGTGGTGACAGCTTGTTAACATTTCTTCAATTTGTGAATTTAAAAAGGGGTTTATATATGTGAACTAAGAGATAGAAATTCCAAGAAAAATCTCATTTGAAAGATAAACGATCTCTAGTGCTTTATTTTAGAGGAATATGATGCAACAGAGATAATGTGAGGCATATATAATTTACAAATTTTTAGTAGCTACAGTTTCAAAAGTTAAAAATCATTAAAATATGATTAACCCAATATGCTCAAAATATTATTTTAAAAAATATCCTGTGGATAATAATAACAATTTAGCACTAATGGGGTATTTTAAAGCAATAGAAATTTATTCTTTCAGTGTTAGGGAGAACAGAAGTCCAAAATCAGGTTGTCAGCTGAGGCTTACATGCTCAGGGGCTCTAGGGAAGAATCAGTCTCTCCTTTGTCTCTTCTGGCTTCCTCTGGCTGCTGGTGTTCTTGACTTACAGCCTCTAATCACTCTCATCTCTGCCTCTGTGGCCATACTGTCCATTCCTCTTCCATCTGTCAAATCTCCCTTAGGCTCACTCTTAAGAGGGGACACTTCTCTTTGGATTTAAGGCCACCTAATTTGGATAAATTTCTCCTCTTAAGATTTTTCATCACTCCTTTTTGTTTTGGCCAAGTGTGCTGGTTAAGCTTGACTGTCAACTCAATGGAGTTTGGAGCCACTTAGATGGTCAGTAAAATTTACTTCTGATTATGTATGGGTGAGTCACAGAGATGTGACTTTGGGTACTGTGTCTGATTCCCTGCCCCGTACTCTCTGGTGCTGCTTCCTGCTCTGCTTCCCTTCATGAACTAAGCAGTTCACTCTGCCATGGCCTTCTGCCATGATCTTTCTGCCTTGGAGCCTGCTAACCGTGGACTGAATGAAGTTCCCGAAACCATGAAGTAAACTAAATCTCTCTTCCTTCAAGTTGTTAGTATTGGATATTGTGTCCCAGCAATGGGAAAGTTAATGAACTTACCACTTGAGGTATTCACCAAATTACTGTATAAGTTAATATTCATAGGTTCTGAGGATTAGCATTAGTATTAAGTGATGTGGACATATTTGGGAGCGCGTTATTCCACCCACTACAAATGTACATGTAATCAAAAGAATTATTAATGAGACATTTTGGTTTATTTTTACTTGTACTAATTCATTTCTACCTGTTGTGTATTTTATACTGACAGCCATTTCATTTCAGACACTCAGTTTTCACCAGAAATACTTGATCTGCATTTAGACTTTACAAAATTTACAGTTGGAAAAATCAGTTCACACAATTGAGTTGTTCCAACCATATTGGAAAGTTTTCTAGAAAGGAAATCGAGTATGAACTTTAAAATTTAAATTACCTGAATTGAAAAGTTAAACCTCTGTTTCCTGGTCTCACTGGTCGGTGCTCAAGTGCTTGCTGGCTACACAATCAGAACTTCAGGGGAAACTGCCGGCAGCTCTCCATCAAGTCTGCTCTGAGTATGTCCAAGTTCCTCTAATTAACTTCTCTTCAGAATGTTAACTTAATGTTTTGTGAGATGAAGAAATAAGAGAATATACTTAAAATGTCAAGAGAATCAATATAACTGGACATAAAATGAATAGCATTATTAATAATGGCAAACAGTAAAGTTCTATCAGTAAAACAAGCTATAAAGATAAAACAAGTTTTGACGAGCACACACTTAATGATGTTTTAAGCTATCTGTCTTTTATATAGAACATTTTGCCTGAGAGATTTCCCAAATAAGACACTGATTATTTGCTTCTAATAGCCATCCTAGGTTGAAATGTATCCTTCTTAAGAAGAAAAGGAATGTCCCCTTTTTAATGGTTTTAGAGAAACCACAAGCCACCTCATATGTTACATTAGAAGAATCATAAGAGCTTAGCTTCAGTGCCAGCAGGAATCGCACCAACCAAATTAATACTGTGGCTTTTGAGATGGTCAAGCATCTGAAATATGTCACTCCTATTTGGCAGGTATACATCAGTTCCAAACTTTAGAATTGCTTTCTGTCTCAACTCAGAAGTTCTTATTCAGAATTGATTCTCAATATTTTTTCCAGAAAAAAATAATTCCTTATTTAAGAGTAGAAATGTACAGGTCTCAGTTGGGAATATTTTAATATAATCATTATTGAAAAGGGATAAATATTCAGCACAGATTGGCCCTGGAATTATCCATGTGGACAGACTGATGTTGAAGTAATTTCTTTGTGGGATGTCTGGTGACCAATTTTATGTCCCACCTGGATTCCCATTTCATTCTGCAAACATTTCTGTGGGATGCTGTGCTAATGCTGACAGGTGCCAGAGGACCAGGTGGATAAAAGTAGACTTTAACATCAAAGCACTTATGAAACAATGGGCAGTGCTTACAACATAAAACAAGGAGAAGTGAGCTGAATAAAGGTGTGAGGAATAGAAAAGAATAACGATGCTAATCTAAAAGAACTGAGGAAGACCTGTCGTGTGGAGGTAATAGCAAAGGAGTGGGCCTGGAAGAAATATGAAAACAATCATTTACGTTTCTTTATGTGGCAAGCTTGCCACCAAACCCCAAGTCTAGTGGAGAGGGGTCTATAGTGAAAAAGAATGAGAAATAAGGTAAACGAGCAATCTAACTAATTTCGTTGAAAAAATTTTACATCCCAAATAGCACAGAGCTATACTATTTAAGTCGAAAGGTTAGACTCCAGGATGTGTATCTTCTATTATCTTTCCTGTGGCTTCTATTTTCAGTTCTGATCTAAATACTGCTTAAGTCCTGTCCTATTGAGATAAACCAAGCCAGAATCAAGGGGACATGATTTTTATACTTAATCTTTAAATTATACCTATTTGAATCTTCTTATAGATTTTCCTTCTCTAAGCCCCAGGGTTTATTTACATGTTTACTTGTAGGACACCCCTGAAATCTGAGTCTTGGTAACTTTTCCTTTTGTGAGATTGTCTCATGTTTTTAGTCTCAAGTCTCATCCCTTGTTCTTTCATGTCATTTTGGAGTGTTTTGTTTTTGGGCACCATTGTCTCTACAGAACAAAGTTCATCTGATCTGTATGAAGTTCATTAGCTGAAGCTGTAACATGCATTTCTTATAGTTACCATGTTTTAAGAGGTAGACAAACATTCCCTCCGTGTCAGCAAGTACACTAAAATACAGAGGGGAAATGTGCAAGAAAAGGTGCTATCATAATCAATTAGCAGAAAATTTAGTCTATTCTTGTTTCAATTCTTCATTCCTTATGCCTTCTTCCTGCTACCCTTCATGCCAGATAAATCCTGTGCATCTAGTTCCCAAGTAAAAACCCATGTCATGGCTGGGGATTTAGCTCAGTGATTAGAGTGCTTGCCTTGCAAGCACAAGGCCCTGAGTTCGATCCCCAGCACCACAAAAAAAAAAAAAAAAAAAAAAACAACCCATGTCATGAGCCAGGCTTGGTAGCATGTGCCTGTAATCCCAGCACTCTGGAAGGCTGAGGCAGGAGGATGCAAGTTCAAGCCAAGCATAGGACACTTAGAAAGACCCTGTCTTAAAACAAAACAAAAACATAATAACAAAGGCTGGGAATATAATTCAGTGTGAAGGCCCTGGCTTCAATCCTTGTTATCACAATAAGTAAATAAATAAAATAAACCCAAAGAGCTACACAACCATGTCATCCCACTAATGTACTTAAATACCAACCTAAGGGCAAAACTTTTCGAAGGTAAATAAGCTTTGCTGACAGTGTTGCAGGCTAGCACAAGGACACTGCACTTTGTCACATGGAGCAAAAATTTACCACAGTCCCGCTTCCTGTAACCCAGCCGCATCCTTCCAGCAGCTGCCTGTGTGCCATCTCTGTTTTCCTAAACCCCACACAGTGGTTTGCCAGCCACATTCTCCCCCGCCTCCCCGCTCCTCCTTCGCTCTGGCTATTTCTTCCCTTCCAGACTGGCCTGTTGCCATGGGAGGCACACCGAGCCTTTTCTTAAGTACAGAAATCTCTTCCTCTTGATCTTAACCTTCCTACCGGCCTGCCCAGCAAGATAAAAGGATCTTCCTTAGGACTCAGGTAATCAAGAACCCGTGGGAATGTTGGTATAGTTGGTACCTGAGGGGGATTGGTTTCAAGGTCCCCGTGGATGCCAAAATTTGTAGATGTTCAAATCCCTTATATAAAATGGTGTAGTATTTGCATATAACCTCTGTATGTCCTCTTACATACTTTAAGTCATCTCTATGAAACTCATAATACTATATACTATATGCTATATAAATAGCTATAATGTAACTCATAATACTATATACTATATAAATAGCTGTTATGCTGTACTTTCAAATTTGTATTTTTTATTGTTTTATTATTATTTTTATTGTATTTTTCTTTGAGTATTTTTTGATTTGAGGTTAGTTGAATCCATGGGCAGGATGAATATGGAGAGCTAAAGGCACTTATAAATTCTCTGTTTGCTCTTCTTGCCCTTCCCTTTTCTCTCATCCATCCTTATTCCTTCTCTTAAGCCCTGCAGTTCTCCGTTCCCTTCCTATGCTATCCTACCTACAATGTCCCTTCATTTCTCTCAAAATTAAGTCAGGAAAGAACATTTATTTCTGTATGGTAGATGGAAAATATATATACTTAACAGTCATTTGAGAAAGTAATGTCTAGTTGTGAAACACTTTTACAATAATGAAAAAGTGGTTAAATTGCCTTCAATTTTCAATGAAACAGATAACTTCTCTTGCAATTTTCCACATTTTCCCATTGACCTAGTTGCTTTTCTGTTGTATGGAAGTGGAGATTCGACATTTTTCTGTGTCGGAGTTTCATACCCACCTCCTTCTCTGCCAACCCGCTTAGCTGTCCCAATATTCACCTTCTCTCTGTCCTCACAGTTGGGGATTGTACTTTGACTTTCAGCCTCTAACATATCTGGAACAATCTGCCTCAAAATTATTCCTCTTCATATCTGTCTTATAGGAGCATTGGGTTACTAGAGTTATATTTTTACCATGCGTATTTTTTTTCATTTTTATTTATTTTTTTTCCTTTTTTATTTTATTTTTTTTTATTTTTACCAAGAACATGTATTGGTACATTATATACATAATTATCATAATCAACATGGTTATTTTGTATCTGTACATGATGTATCTTGGCTTTCCCCCCCTCTTCCCCTCCCCTCCCTTCCATTCACCCAGCCTTCTCTATCTGCAACAAGTTTATTTACACTTTTCCATTTTTTTCTCTTTCATCTTACTTTTCTTTTAACCTTCTTCTTTATCTCCCTTTTTCCTATCTAGTTCTCCTCTCTTTTGAATACTATCTCTTTTTTTTTAACATAATATCTATTATACCCCTTTGTCCTTATTTACACTTACGGTTTCTCATATCAGAGAAACAATTCGATGTGTACTGATAAGTGTCTGATTTATTTCACTCAATAGTATGTTCTCAAGGAACATTCATTTATATACAAATGACTAGTTTATCCTTCTTTATGGTGGTGTAGTACTCCATTGTGTAGAAAAACCACATCTTCTTTAGCCATTCATCAGTTGTTGGGCATTTGGGTTGTTTCCAAGACTTAGCTATTACAAACTGTGCTGCTATGAACATGGTTGTGCATACATCACTGTGATATGATGATTTTAATTCTTCTGGGAAGATACCCAGCAGAGGAATAGCCGGGTCAAATGGAACCTCTAGTTGTAGTTTTCTGAGGAATCTCCAGAACTCAAAAACATCAAACCCCCCAAATTTAAAGACCCTATCCAAAAATGGGCATCTGAAATGAATAAACATTTCTCAAATGAAGAAATAAAAATGGCAAATAAATATATGAAAAAATGTTCAATATCATTGGTCATTCGAGAGATGCAGATCAAAACAACACTAAGATAACATCTCACTCCAGAAAGAATAGCTATTATCAAGAAATCAAGCAATAACAAGTGCTGGCGGGGCTGCAGGGAAAAAGGAACCCTCCTCCACTGTTGGTGGGAATGTAGACTGGTACAACCACTTTTTTTCATTTTTAAAAGGCATTCAGAATGGAGGAATTTAGCTCCTGACATTGACAGCTTACATTGCACATCATGTTAGATCTCTCTGTCTCTCAGTCTCTCTCTCTCTCTCTCACTTGCTCTCTACTCTCTTTTCTGTTTTTCTTTGATACAAGTTCTCAATATGTAGCCCAGGCCTCAAACTCATAACAGTCCTCCTGCCTCAGCCTCCTGAGTTCTGAGATTACAAACATATGTCACTATGCTCGGCTTTAGACATCTCTTTTTTAAACAAGAACATTATTCATTCCATTTCAAAACCCCTTTTATTAACAGTATTTTATATACATGTAAACCAACATGTTATGAAAGGGTAAGTTAATGAATTTCTAGATTAAGTTTATGTTGGATGTTTCCTTCTTAAGGAATGGACAAAATAAAAAAATTAGCTTATAAAGAGTTTTTTAAAAGTAGGCAATCGTCTCTGGAAAGTGGACCTAGACTATGTAATTTTTCTGTCAAAAAATCTTTATTGGAGGACATTGTTATCAATCCATAAATGCTGAAAGTACAATTTAAAGTTTCTCTTGGGTTAAATATGATGAACAAATAGACATTATCATTGAATGTCCAGTATAGTACCATCTTTCAGTTAAGAGTTTGGTGTACTTCCAGATCAGTTCATTTGGAATAAGTATGGACAGGAGAGATTATCCCCGTAAAATGAAGGAGAACTTGATCATACTAAAGATAAGCCAGGCCGTATACATAGTCAGTAGCAAACATACTCATTGTGAAATGACTGTTCACATGTTACCTACAAACGGGAGTGAATGGTGTCTTCATAGGCACGGCACCACCTATTTGCTAACCCATCACTACCTCTGGCGTCCATGGCCTAGAGATTAATTTACAGATTGAGCCAAATAAATAGAACTTTGTAGAGAATAAAAGGTACATGATATTAGCAAAAAAGAAGGCTTAGATTCTGTCATATACTTCCTTCATTTGACATATGATAATGCTAATTATAATAACTAACAAACTTGAGCGCAACAACAACTAACATGCAACACTTTTTTCCAGGTGTTACGCTAATATATTTGCTTGCATAAATTAAATTTAGTCCTCACATAAACTTATATGGTATTATTATTACTGACTTCCTTTTACTTGAGAGGAGCCTGCAATGCAATTCATAACTTTCCTTACAATGTTAGTTGCCTAGCAAGTAGCAAGAGGGATCTGATCCCCAGAGGCCTGACTCTGGGCTCCATGCTCTTAGATGTTACCTTGAATGGACTCTATTCTTACTGAGACTATCGCAGCAAGTGTCTTCTGCTTTTATTATTTGTCTTCCTCTGACTTGACAATGAGGACAGCACTATCATTCTTTCGTGTCTTTGCTTGGCAAGTAGACACACTTTCTATTCCAGGATGTAGGGTCTCAGGATCGCCAGCTCCTGTCCACATAACACATTGGAGGAGAGCAAGATTGGGAACACTTATGCCCTGGTAAGGACCAGAATTCTGAGATGAATGGTGAGCTGAGTGTGTAGACTGGCGAATGTCTAATACTTCCTTAGAAATCGGAAAAAATTTAAAAAAAAAATCCACATTGTAAAGCAGGTGTATTATCTAGTCATTGTTTATACATTCTTGCTTAGAGTGGTGCTCAGGTGGGAGGCATCTTAGGATTTGATCAAAATTGCTTCATTTCTACCTGCTGATTATGCTTCTTCATTAACCATCCAACATTATATTAAGACTGTTGATAAAATGGATTTTTACTTTCCTGCATTCTAATCATAATTCATTTCTTATATCTTGCCTTATCATGGGTAGATTTTAAGAAACCAATATCCCTCTGCTTTATGGTCTCATTTAAACCTTTAATTGCAGATGTTTGTGGCCCAGTTCTGTTTGTGGTCTTCTCAGCCTGATGACGAATTTTTTCTTACATGTAATGTTGAGGCATTTCTCAGTTAGTACAAACTAAGTAATCATACTCTTGTCCCCTGAAAATGAAGACTGTATATATTCACACATTTTTCCTTATATTACGTAAATGTTTAATTTATTTGGTGAAAGAATAGCCGCTGTTTTAAATATATCATTAATACAAGCGTATTTTGTTTTGTTATACATAATTCTTGTTTATCTGTTTAAAATCCTATCCTCTATTTCCAAGAGTTCTATCTTAAAGATCCTCTGACTGGAATGGCAAAAGTCCAAAAACAAAAAAAAAACCTGACAATACCAACTACTGGAAAGGATGTTAAGCACCCTATGTAAACAAAAAATGACACAATTAATGAGAAAATAGTTTGGCAGTTTCTTACCAAATTAAACATTCACTTATTATATGACTCAGTGTCCCTAGTGCTAGGTACTTGCCCAGGAGAAATGAAATTTATGTTCACATAAAAACAGTGTATGAATATCTGTGTCGGCTCTGTTCACAATCACTGAGAGCTAAAAACACTCCAAATTTCCTGTAATGGGTAATTATGGTAAACAAACCATAGTCAGGTCACACAAGAAAGTAGCAATAAAAAGGAGCAAACAACCAACAACATGGTGGATTCTCAAATGGACTATGCTAAGTGAAAGAAGCCAGGCTCCAAGACCATGTCCTGCATGGGTTCACTTATATGGCCTTCTGGAAAAGACAAAATTCTTGGGACAGAAAGATTATCGAGGGTGTCCCAAGACCTGTGGTTGAGACTAGAAAGAGGCTACACAGGGAGTCTGAGGGTTGATGGAAATACTGTAGATGGTGATAATGACAGTGGGTATATGACTGTATGAATTTGTCGAAACTCATAGGACAGTTCTTAAAAAGAACGAGTTTACTTTAAAGTGAATTTAAATATAGCGAATAAAATACGAGACAATAAGATTTACTAGCATCTATTGTAAACTGATTCAGTGTTACGTGTGCTTTCCCTAATGCCAGGGAACCTGTTACTTGTCTTTATTTGGATCTGCTATATTTTGAGTTGAGTACAACTGTCTATGAATCCACCAATTCCTGAGTATACAATGTTCAGTAATAGGTGATATTGTGATAGGGTTGGTAAATCCCTGTGCTTCAGGCTGGTTGCACAATTACCTGTAAAGACAAACCACTTAACTCCCCTCCTACTCCACTATCAGCCCTGCTCTAAATCTTGGCCTCTTTCTTCCTAGAAAATGTTACAACCTGAAGGCTACTCTGTGGATCCCCAAATAGATATTAACTTTAGGGCAAGTCTTCCAATTCCTTTGTCAGTATGATTCCCAAGAGTCAAGAAAACTTATAATAAAACTATTTCTTCAAATAAGGAGATCCTGGTCTATGGCCATCCGAAGATCAACAGGATATGCCTACCAAATTGGTGATATTCACTCATTTTTTCATTGATGCAAGTACTGAGTCACTAAACACTTATCTAACACCTTCTCTGTGCCTAATCATGAGGCAGGAACTACTGAAGAAATACTAAGTCTTGCCCCCAGAAGTCTATGGTCTAGTGGAGCAGAGAGATATGTGATGGATAGATATAGCATGATGATTGCAGTGATTACAGAGTATTATGATTAATTTATTCCTCAGGGGGGTCCAGGAAGAACAAAAAGAAATGATGACAATGGTGCTATGTCTTGAAGAGCAAATTTTATTTTGTCTAGGCAGAGAAGGGTGGAAGAAAGGTTCCAGGCAGAAGAGAGAACAAGGAGAAAAGTACTGGGGCAGAAACAAGCACAGTGTGTTAGGAGAAATTTGAGTTGTGCAGAATTGCTGGAGGGTGACATATAAAGGGGTCTGTATCTGGAGATGAAACCAAAGCGGCGAGATCCAGATTCCCAGGACCTTGTGACAGTGCAGAGGAATCTGCACTTCTGTCTTGCAAGCCTGCAATAAGGCGCCTGGAGGCTGCAGGGTCCGTGAACTTTCCCGAGCCTACAGTCCCGTTTCAATGTGAAGGACTTGGAAACAGCCCTCATTTTTGCTGCTTTTCAAAAATGCTTAGATATTAACATTTTATGTCTAAACTGCAGTTTCAATTTTTTCCAGTGACGTTCTTCTTCTCAATAAAGGAGGTAATCCATTTTGGAAGAAATACAGTTCATGCTTGGGATTCGGTAAAATTATTTTCGGTTTTAGTGCGAAAAATATTCTACCGGTAAATATTTTAATCTTTTCCTCTGGTAGGGGGAAGGGGCCCTTTTAAATGGTTTTTGGCAGGGAAGAGACACAGTAAGATTTGCATTTTAGAAACATCACTCTAGAGGCAAGGTGGAGAGAGAAGGGACTTTGGCAAGATATATATTTTACTGCTCCGGAGGCTCAATTTAAGCAAATCCTTTTTAAGCATCTTATGGCCAGACAGAACAACAGAGGAAGAAAATGTATTCTCACTATCTGCCATTCTATGCAAGTGGGAATGCAACCCAGAGAAAATTGTGTAGTCTTTCTTTCTCCCTGAGACCGAGAACCAGGAAAAGAAAGACAAAGAAAACCACAAAATACCTTTCCATATAATTGCATAAAAGCCTGATGTTATTTGAATTATTGTATTATACATGATTCTCAACTGATCAGACCATTAACAGTCCACAGGAAGAAGCATTAGGAAATTCCACAGCAACACTGAATTTTGCCTACAATACTTTTAGCTTAATGTGCTCTTGTGAATACTGTATCCTTTTCTATGAAGATCATCACTGTCACATATAAAAACAGTAGGTCATCAAGCCTGAAATATCTTTCTTACGTTTATTCAGTTAGTCACTTTGATAAGGTGATGGGTAAGAAAGGAGTTGGAAAAATTGAGGCAAATCATCAAAACCTTTTAAATATCAAAGTTTTATGTCAAAAGAATTAGCCAAAGTTGTCGGGAGGTGCTAATTTCAGCATGATCAGCTGGAAAAATCTCTATAATCAGTATAATGTTTGGCCAATGGTTTGCCCACTCTGTGTTCTTTCCTGGACTGTGAGCTCTCTGAGGCCAGGCGCATGGCTCTCTATACTCACAGCACGTGACACAGAGCACAGAGCCTGGCAAGAGCTCAGTCTGTATCAATGGCACAAGCGAAGGAGGCCCAGATGGCTGCCATAGTGATCTGGAGGCACTGATGTGCAGTAGTCGTATGTCCAGAACTACAAGGGATTTATAGTAGACAGTATCTTTTCAAAAAATGACATAGGGCCCAACACTTATAGAAAAAATTACATCACAAGAACAAAAATAAACAATAGTTCTTGTTCCTTGGAGATATTTAACCCAGAGGGTTTTGGGTAAATCTCATAACCCAGCAGTCATTACTGCCACCATTTCACTATATAACCTCCCATCTTCTTAGCAGTACATAAATACCTGGATGCATTTATTTCCATAAAAATGAAATGTATTGCATCTTTTACTTAGTAGCTTATTTTTTATAATGATCTATCACACCTATCTGCATTTCAGTTTACATATAATTTACACTGCACAGGACTCTGCTCCAGTGTCTTTCTCTTCCAGTAGACTAAACTCCAGGAAAGCAGGAACCATGCTTCCTTCATCCTCTGTTCTATATCTAGGCCCTGCCATCTGCCATCCCTACATCGGCTTTGCTTGATTGAAAATCATTGTTTTGTTTGTTAGTTGCATGGTTTCTTATTCTCTGAATATAGCATAATTCATTTGCTTAACTTCTATTGTTGGAATCTTAGGCTGTAAAGAACATTTTTCACAGGAGGATCCATGAGTAATTTCATTCATATCAACGTTAGGAATTACTCATACTTCTAATTGTTGTAATACTTATTATAGAATAATACATGAATATATTCATCATACAGAAATGGAAACCTTACAGATAGGGGATTAGTACTCTTTAATAACCACCTTGGTGTACAGACAAAGTCATGATTATCAGTTCAGTTTGAGTATTCCTAAATCATTTTCTAGGTTTTTATGTAATATATATGCATTAAGGGAAGTTTATGCTATTGTTGTGTGTGTGATATAATTGATATTGTGTTATGTTTATTATTCAAATTTCTTTCAACTCAGTGATTGTATAGAATTTCATCTTACAGATATATCATGATGAACAACTTTTTCTTTTCTGCTATTTTAAACAAAGCTTTGGTGCTAGATTCTATTAGTATTGTTTACAAATTTTTAATTTCTTGCCAATATTTTAAAAATTTAGTAAAATCCAGATTTCCTACTTTTCTGGAGAAATTGGCAGATCTAGCCACTTGGAGCCTACCTTTTGACATGATTGGCCTTGATGTGCCAAAGACTTCCCCTTCCATCCTGATCCCAAACTTCCAACATCTCTTGTCCTACCCTAATTTATGTTAAACTTCTTGAGATAGTAGTATACTGTGGTTATAGCCTTATGTTCATATTTGGAAAACTAAGCAATGTACAATATACCCACTTGCTTATCAGCATAATAATCCTTTATATTTGTCTAGTAAATCTTCATATTTGTCTAGTGATGACATTTCTTTGACTTATACTCCATAAATATTATCATTGGTTTTGATTAAGAACTTTGAACTCTTTATAGCTATGTTTGAGCGGAGCACCGACTAATGCTGTGCATGGCCTGTCTGTGTGTGGATTCTGTAATCCTCACGCACATGTCCTAGAATGATATTACTTTTAATAGCTCTTGCTTAATAGTCGAGAGGTGCGGGTGCTGGTGATGGTGGTTAGCTTCTCTAACTTTCAAGTGTACATTCATTTTCATTTCAATCACCCTTAATACTGTGCTGTTGATTTGATATGTTAGTAAGTATAAGGAGAATACAGGTTCCTGTCTAGCAGGACTAGAAGGTCCTGTCTTTGGTCTCCCTAATTACCTCATGATTCTGGTACAATTTATTTGAAGTTGACAGTGGTGATACTGGAGGGAAAGATGGAACTGTTAATATGGTCTTCTCCTAACTTTTCATTTTTGTTCATTTTAAATCAACCTAGATCCTCTGAACTTCTTTAAGGTCTTCTGTTTGGGATGGGAGAAGAATTGCTTTAAGAATCAGTTGAAAGGTTAACTTGCTTGAGGAATTCCCTTCAAATGTAAAGAACTATCCAAATAGAATAATACACTTAGTATCAAAGAAATTACTCATAAGTTTTTATTTTTGCTGAGTTAGGCATATTATTATTTGAATATGCATTTCCAAAAAAAAGATGATTAAAAGATTAGCCAGACCAAACACAAAAGCATTTAGTCTATTTTAGTAAGTAAATTAATTTCCCTTACTGTGTATCAGAATTCTTCAAAGTAGGTTGATTTTGCTACCAAAGAAAAAGCTGAAGCTACAACATGAAAAATAAAAAACGTGAGTTCATTATTCATAGAATTTTCTATGAGTTCTTTTTCTCTGGCATCTAAGAGCGAGGCTGGAGATTTGCCTTCTTTTCCCCCTGAATCCAAAAAAGGCCAAAGTGGCTTGCAGGATTTAAACTTTTGTTTTTCCTCCTAGATTTATTTTATCCAAGGTCATTCTGTAGAGTATTGGATCCTACTCACTAGTCAAAACCTGCTCCCATTGTAGACAATGGCATTTATTTTGTAGTAGGCTATTTCTAATGGATATGTGTAGTATTCTGCAAGAAAAACTCATTCCTGCTTTCTGACCTAGAACCCCCTCTTCCCCATCATCCAGACAGTCTTTTCCACTCAGACAAGAAAATTCACAATTCAATGCCCAGTGTCCCTCTCTTTCTCGCATATAAAGTCTTTCTATGTAGTTTATGCTGGCCTTGAACTCACTGTGTAGGCCAGGCTGGCCTCAAAATCACAGTGATCTTCCTCCTGAGTGTTGGGATTACAGGCATGAGCCATCATGCTCGGCCATAATTGCATTTTGAATGAAAATATGCTGACCCATTTTTCATAGAAAAATTGGAACTTTCTGTGACCTACAAGGCCTTGGTAATGCAGCCTCTGGTCACTCCCCGACTTCATCCCCTGCTACCTTTCCTTTGCATGCTTCACTCTACCCTTGAGATTTTACATGGTAATATTGATGTTAACAGTCAAATAGGAGATGAACAGGGAGAAAGTGTGGTATTTAAGAATGTGGAATTTTAGAGTTGGACCAGAGTTCAAATCACAGACTAGCCATTTGCTAAATATTAGACCTCGGAAAAAATTTTAAAAATTGTATGGGTCTCAACTACTCTAGTTTGGTAATAATAATACTCTTTGGCAGAAATGTTGTAAAGATTGGATTTAAATTGGCAAACGCCTGGCATGGAGGTTATTTAATAGGAATTTTCATCATCATATTGACCATAGATTGTATCAATCAGCTACTGCTGTGTAACAAATATCCATACAATCTCAGGGTATGGAATACTTCAGCTTTTTCTGCAGGCCTCTGTGGGTTGACTTCAAGTATACAGTATATGCTGGTCTCAGTTGGCTCACTTACAGAAGTGTAAACCAGTTGATCTTAACTGGCAGGATCTGTTGCATTTGTCTCATTCTCTGGTTCATGTTGAAGAATATGATCTACCTAAGAAAGCTCTTTTCATGGAATAGCAAAAGAGGAAGAGGGCAAAAACGGTACACGAGACCTCTGAAAACTCAGGTTTGGAACTAGTGAAATGTACCTTTTGCCCATAGTTCCACTGGCCAAAGAAAATCACATATATAAGCCAAAAGTTATTTTTTGTTAGATAAACTATGAAGTCTTCAGACTTGAGTTGCAGCGTGGATTGATTTGTAGTAGTCACCTCACATTCTTTAAAGAAAAAGACCATGAGCTGATCCTAGACTTTGAAGAAAAAGTCCATGCTTGACAGTTCCACCTACAGTGACACTGGAAAGATAGTGGTGGAACAGATGATGTGCATTTATCAGTCTGCTACTAGATAATTTCTTAAATCCTTTTCAGCTTTCTAGTCATTTTATTAGTTTCATTATTTTCCTCAGCTTTATTCCACTTTGCAATTCAAATGCCAAAATTAACAAAGGAGAACAGTCTTGCAGGGAGAATATCTTGCATCCTAGAGAAGGTTTCATTCACAAATGATTATGAGCTGTAAATAATGTGAAGTAGCATTCTAGAGATATTGTCCTCAATTAATGACTAAAGTTTTGGAATTAGTTTAGAGACATGTTTTAATTACCTTGCCTCTTTGGCAGTGGGTTTGCCCTAATAGGTTTACAGCTGCTCTTAGATTTACAGTAATTTCTTCATTTTCCTCTTACCTCAATCATTTATGTAAGCCATATTCCCACTGAGGATACTCACTTTTGCAACCACCGTGTTGGATACAATATAGCTATTTTGGCAGTGGTTTTCAAAATTTGAAACAAATCTGTATCTTTATTTAGTTTCCGTACTACATGGAAAATTGGAACACAGATTTAAATAATTTTTTGACATTGTTGCCTCCAATGATAAGGTTATATTTCAGCAGCTGTGATTGTAGGAGTATAAGATTATCCATCATCAAAGACAAAGGTAGTCAAACCCTTAGAAGTATTGTTGTTCCATTAATCCCAGACAATGTTAATATCAACTTTATTTGAAAAAAACTTTTTCCTTTATTAAAACACTGTCTCACAACTGCACTCCTGACTTTATAATGATAACATTTTTGACTTTTAAATCAATTCATTGGTTATCAATGAGTCGTAGAAATGAATTAGCAAAATTGTCCAACTTAGAGTCTGTCTTACTTTTCAGATCAGTGTTGAGAATGTTGTTTCTTTGATGATAATAAATATCATTTGAGTGTTTACCCTGTTCAAGTATCATACAATCTATGGATTACTTCATTTAATCCACAGCACTCCATATGGAAGATACACAGATTGAATTTACAAGTAGACCGAGTTTGGGGGGTTAAGTAAGTCAGTTGGTTAGGCAGGCAGTAAGTGGCAGAGCTGAGTCCTGAATATAGGTAGGCTGAGTGCTGCTGGATAAGCTGTTTACCATATTTATAATAAAATCGAACCTGATGGTATTAGTGTATCCTCAGTAACTAGTACCACATACAGCATGTTGATCTTTTAAAAGAAAAATATAGTTAAATATATATCACTGGCACCAGAAGTGGCACTATTATGCAGACACTGTGCTTAATAAAGTTTTGGATGAAGTTTTTGATTCATGACTTGCTCTAGTGCAGTTATCTACAAAAAGCATTCTAATATTCAAAGGCGAGGAGCTTTGTCTCCCCGGTTGCCTTTGCCTCCATGAAAGTTAGCAAACTATGGACCCTACACACGTGATATTCATGAAGCCTACCGTGAAAGCAGTCATCTTCCCTGCATTCGAGTTTAGGATGCAACATGGGACACGGACACTTCTTTAAGTGTAAGAAACTCTCGTTCAGTTTCCAGATAGCCTTCTTCCCACATGGCCTTAGGGAGTGAGACAGTTCGAAACAACCCCCGAACTGAAATGGAACTCACTGAAAATATGAGAAAAATAGATAAACAGAAGAAGAGTTTCACCGCAAAGGAATGGCATAGAAGCCAACTGAATTTCCATGGCAGGCCCCACGGGAAAGTTTGTTTTATATGGGTAGCAGCCACTTTTAATGAGGATGGAAATCCTCATCGCTGGAATGAAATTATGAATTGTATTATTTTGGGGGGGTGCCATGTAGCTTCACTAGATGCAGCTGTTAAGGGTACACCACCTCTCTCGGGGAACAGCCAAGCGGGTTGGCTGAGCTGTGCGGTGATAAGGGAGAGACCCAGTGAAGTCATTTGAATGGGGCATGGGGATGCACGGGAAAGACTTAAATACACGGACCATGGAACATTCCGACCAGACTCCAGCTGTTGGCTGCTTACAGATGAATGACAGCCTTGGAGACTTCAGAAACTTCAAAGATCTGACTCTGTTTTTATACTGGAAGAGAGCAAGGCTCAGTCACTTCAAAAACCTCTCACTCTCTGCCTCAAGTGAAGTCGGTCAGGTGTTTATGGAAGATAATGCTAAGAGCTGTGGTAGCCATCTCCTGACCAAGGCAAGGAAGCCAAGATAATTATACAGAAACCAACCCAGGGCCTGGACACCATGGAATCACTCATCTAAAAACCCTAGAGGAGTTTTTCCCTTCTGCCTTATGAGTTATAGCTCTTGTTAGCTGGGTAATCTCTTTCTGCCAAGTAGAAGTCGGGGTATTCTCACATTCTCTCAAAAAGTCATTAACACTAAATAATATAATATCTGCAGTTATGCGAATGTGTTGGGCAAGAGAGAGAAAGGGGGATTCGTGGGCCTTGATGAAGGGCTTAAGGTAGGGCTGCCATGTACCACTGGCTGGATTTTTCACTGCACAATTCTAGGAAGCACTAATCATGGAGCCTACAGTGTAGAACCATATGCACTGACCCTGGTTTAATTCCTCACTTTTTCTTTTGAAGACCACTGATATTCTTAGAAATTTCCTTTCCATAGACCATAGGCTATCAGCAGAAAATAAACCCTGTATCTTTGCTTGTAACTCCTGAGGTAGAGGTGAGTCAGAGGTATCTGTTGAAGGAAGAATTTTCTCTCTGGAAGCATCTCTTGCTTAGGCACTAGGCAGGATGCATATGTAACAAACAGAATGATTTCAGTGCCTCCCAGTATATGAGGATTGTGGATTGTGGACTGGGGATGAGGAATTACAGTAGCAGTATATCAATCAAATATGTGGTTTTGTTAATCCCGAAGAGAAAAGAAAATGATAGTCTGTTTGTTTTCACACACAGAGGAGGAATAGAAATGTGATTTGTGCTAGTGGGCTCATATGGCTTCCAAATGCCAGTAATGGAATCTGGGCAGTTTTCATGTCTATTACTAGACTGGGGAAATGGTAGCCCTGATTGTTTGCCTGGAGCTCGGGGGGCTACTCGGGGTTGGAGCTGCTAGTGCAGCATGAGCAAGAGGAGCATAGAGATGCCAATTTCTAAAACTAGAGGGAAGAAAGTTCTTTCTCTCTCTCTTTTAGTTGGTGGCACAGAAATTGCCTGTCCTTGTAGCAGAAGCTGTGTCCATTCTAGGTGGGAAGGAGAAGGAGCCAGGAGAGAGTATTCTCTGTTTGAATTTTTCCCCCTCCTGGACTTTCATGCCTCCTTGAATAAACTCTGAGAGTCGCTGTTCGTGATTCTCTGTTTTTCGTGCTCAGTATAGAAAGGTAAACAGGAATACTCACATGTACCCATGAATGACTGGTCCATGCAAACGATTTGGTTGAGCGTGTGAACTCTGGAGCCAGATGTCCTGGTCCAAATTTAAGCCACTCGTTTCATCCTCTGCGAGTGGGGGCCAGTCATATCTCCTCTGTGGGCCTTGGTTTTCTTGTCTATAAAACCTCAAATGTCTTGGTAGACTCTGAGATAAGAGTTCAAGTGCACACAGTTTATTTTGGGGATGATTCCAGGAAACATAGGTTGAGAAGTGAGGAAGTAAAACAGACAAGGAGAGAATGCCAATAAAGAATGCATTTGAGGCAGAAGGATTGCTAGTTTGAGCCTAGCCTGGCAAACTTTTCAGCAATACCCCATCTCAAAATAGTAAATAAATAAGGGCTGGGGATGTAGCTTAGTGCAATCCCCGGTGTTGCAAAAAAGGAAAAAGATGCATTTTCAAATTGGCTACTACATGGCAAACTGGGAACTCACGTGAGAGGACAGCTCAGATTTGTCCCTGTCAAAGGGTAGTGCTCTGAGGGACTCATCACTGACTCTGAAGATGACATGTGGCTCATTCTCTCTCCGGCGCATCTCACTTGCCCTGTGCTTGGGTCTCACGTGCTCGCAGGGCCAGGGAAGAACACTCCTTTCTCCAGGTGTAACATTGAATACAAAAGGAGTTCAAGCCGGGTGCCAAAGTGTCTGCCAGGCCATTCAGTGGCAACTATTGGGGTATTGGAGGATTAAAGGAGTTTGCACACCTGAATGCTGGGAAGAGTGGCTGGCGTTTGGAGAGAGAGCTCTTGTTCTATGCCGGCTGCCACTCCTGTGTGGTCAGCAGCACCACCCTGGGAGCAAGAGCCCAGGTCCAGAAATGGACAGGACCCAACGCCCAGCTTTACATTTCCCACTTTATGATCCAGTTTGTCAGTTTCCAAGGCGGGAGTCAGAGAGCAATTATTTTCATTTTTTCAAGCCACTTGTTTTTGCTTCAACTACTCAGCTTGCTTCTGCCATGTTCCAGCAGCCATATGTAAATAAATATGTACATAAATAGGTGTGGCTATATGATAGCCACATAATAGACAATGTGTAAATAAACAGATGTGACTGTATTTACCTAAAACTTCATTCACTAAAACAAGTCATAGGCTGGACTTGACCCTCTTGCCATCATTTGACTCACGATCTAAAGCATCGTTTTGCATAGCTGTATCACGTGAGATAAAGCAGCATTTATTTCTTAGTAGAGTATGGACATTATAGTCTATGTCAATCTACCTGGTCTTGAATCTCAGCTTGAAGACTTTGTACTTTGATAACTTCATGCAAACATTTATTCTCTCTAACCATCAGTTTTCTCACTTGTCAAATGGGAATGAAAAGTAAACCAGTCTCGTAGGGCTGTTGTGGGAGATTGGACAGTTTGGTAATGTATCAGATTGGGCATAGTGTCTGACACATGAGAGCTGAATAAATATTTCCTCTTACATTCATCTAGGTTTTGACTGCTATTTACTTTTTTATTGGCAAAATCCATTGGAATTCTGTCGGAGAAAATGCAACACTTCTTGCTAGGATTCAAATCTGGCACAGATATTACTAGTCACATTAGAATTACTTATAACCTGAGATTGAGCTCAAGGTACTTATAACTGGGGGACCATTTTTGCCCCTCAAGGCACACTCAGCAATGTCTGGAGTTTTTCTGGTTGTCCTAAGAAAGAAGAAGGGGCTACTGGCACGTCGCGGGTGGAGGCCGGCAGTGCTGCTAAGGTTCCTGTAATGCGCAGGACAGCTGTGTAAGACAGGATCTGTCTGGCTCAAATTGGCATTGGGGACCCTTTGTTTAGACAGGCTGTGTTACTTCTGAACTTTCAACCTCTAATGTTCGGTACTATGTATGTCACAATATCTCACACGATAGATAAATTATCATCGTGATTTTTCTGGCTCACAAGCTCTGAAAAGATTCCTGGAAATATTTTGTCAAGATAAGTAGATGTTGGTGTGGAGTATTATTCTTCTGAATGACACTATCATTTAGAAACACACACCAGGTACCTCGCTGACAAAACCATGTCATTTATTTTCTTCTAAAACAATTTTAAATGTTGAAGAATTGTTTTAGCAATACAAATGATATCCTTTGCATTCTGTGTCTTCCTATCAATCTAGGACAATTTCAGCTGACAGAGGACAGCCTCCCAAACCCCTCGTCTTTGTTGTGATTTAGGAAGTCTTTTCTCCATAAATTCCTGAGGTGTCTGGCAATGAAAATCTATTACTTATACCTGTTTAATTTTCAACATTATGACAGCCTGATTTTGAAATGGAGTATCTCCATTGAACATGCTGTCTGTACTGAATTTCACCATACTGCAGTGATTGTTAATAGCCATTTAATGTCAAAAATCACCAGGACCTCTTCTTTCTCTTGTTTCTAAATACTGAGATCTTCTCTCAACTTGACATATAAGTTTGTTAGAGAATTTTCAGTTTAAATATTGCTCTAAGTAGGCAAATCCATCAAAACCCCCTTCTTAATAGCACCATATTTTGGTGCTCAAATTTTACCTGAATATTCCCACATTTCCATGACTCCTGGGAGACCTCTAAGGTCCTTTAATTCTTTGTCGCCTTTCTTCAGCCAGTGTGGGAACTTTGGGATTATTAAGGAAGGGAATCTTCTGAAAAGAGCATCACATCACATGGTGTTTTGATTGTTCAGGGTATAATTTGCATATTCTTACAAGGCATTTCAGAACATTATACTCCAGTTGGGTTTGTCCCCTGCTTTCTATCTCGTTTGATCATCTTCTTTCATCTTATTTATTAACTTATTTATTCATTCATCCAACAAGTATATATGTTAAGATCCCATGATGTGTCTGGCACACCACTGAACAAAACAAAATTTCCTATCTAGTTCAATCTGGTTGAATCTTTCGTCTAGTGTTAAAGGACAGTATTCAAAAGGGTAAAATCATGACTCACACAAATACAAAATGAATACTCATCAAAGATTTGACTTGCGTCATTAACCAATGAGGGGACTGTAATATTTTACAATTGATTTGACTGAGAATTAGACTTCCAAAGAGAGTAGAGATTTATACTCTCCACCCAGAAGTGCTCATTTTCACTGCCAGCAGCAGGAATCCTTGCCTTGCTCTGGACAGGAAACATTTACATTTACACTTACTTCGC
>PVJO010018892.1:20000-35566 GCA_004026905.1 Hystrix cristata | reverse complement strand
TGTTTAGTGGCTACTGATGTTCCTGCTATAAACTTGCTATCAGTTAGGTCCAGTATGATCTCATGCAGGACCCCAAGCTGGCTGCTCAAACACCTTGTGAGTCCTCATGTGAGTGATACTGACTAAAGCCCCAAAGGCAGCAAAGGTGAGCTCCGCCTGGTAATATGGGTTGATTCTGGTGAAGATGAACTGCTATTCCCTCCAGGAGGAAGGAGTCCAGTATAATTAAACCGCTACTAAGTGGCTGGTTGGTTTCCTTGGGTTTCATTGTTACGTGCTGCAGAAATTTTATCTGACTAGGCATCTATCGGATTCAATTGACCCTGTTCGTAGCTATGATCCCTGCCACCATGATAGATCCATTTTCCATTACTGAGTGGCTGGGAATGCAGTCTGTCAAGTGGCTGAGTCATTCCGTTTCATGCCTAACCACTGAATTTGATTCAGTTTGTGACCAGAAATGTGGAAAGAATTAAGGTCATGAAATGAGGTACCACTATACAACCATTAAGGAAATCAACATGGAGATTCTTCAAAATGCTAAAACTAGAAATTCCATTAGACTCGGCCATCCTCCTTCTAGATATCTTCTAGAAAGAGTTAAGGACAACGTATTACAGCAATACATGCATACCCATGTTTACAGCTGCACGACTCATAATAATTAAATCTTGGAAGCAGCCTATCTGTCCATTAACAAATGAGTGGAGAAAGAAAGTGTGGTATTTATACACTCTGCCATGAAGAAGGATAAATTTGAGTCATTTTCAAAACAACGGATGCAGTTTCAGGACGTAATTTTAAGTGAAATAAATCAGACACACAAGCTTAAACATGGCGTGGTTTCTCTTATGCGAGAAACCCAAATATAAAGAACAAAATAGAGATAGATAATAGGAAATGGGGATATAGCTCTGTTGCAAAAGGCAGGGGGACCTACAGATTGAGGGAGAGGAGGGGGATGGGGAAAGGGAATGAAAAAGGAATTAGGGTGTGTTATGTACATGTATCAACTCCCTAAGAGGCACCTGATTATTATGTACTGCAAGCATGTACTAATATAAAAAATAAAAATTGAAAACAATAAAAATTATGGTAAAAGACATATTACCACTAATCCCCCCTCAAAATGTTCACTTTTGCTTCAAACATACATATCTCGTCTTTTTTTGCCACTTTCTGAAGCGGTTCTGGAAGTCCTCTTTTAGGAGTGTATTTATGAGTTGTGATAAAAAATTCAGCGACTGCTGCTGTCAAGTGGCATCCCGTGGAAAGGGTGGAAACCCAGCTCGTAAAGACATTATGGTGTGTCCTCGTCCACCTTGTTCCCTGAATCTGGTTCCGCGTGACTTCTGGTCCTTCTGCAATGTAAAAATGACTATGAAAGGTGAATGTCTTTAATCGATTCGGGACATTGAGGCAGCTGTGACAGTGTGACCGAAGCCATTCATGAAAGAACTTCCAGAACTGGTTCAGAAAGTGCCAAGAAGATTGTGGAAAGTGTTCAAATGAGAGTGTTTTGAGAGGGATTAATGACAATGTATCTTACTGTAAAAAAATCATTTTTACCATTCACTGTATTATTCAATTACACCTCACATACCCTGAAGACATGACTGCAGTCTTTGTCTGGGCGTGAGCGGCACCTCCAATGGGAACTGATCAAGTCTACGGTCACTATGGGAAGGGGATGCATGAGGTCCTGCCCAGGAGATGAAGAGGTAGCTACTTCAGTTTTCACAATTAGCCCTTTCTAAAACCCTGCCTCTCATGAAGCCTGCCACTCTACCCTTCTATCCTTTCTTTCTTTCCTTCCTTCTTCCCTCCCCAACTTCTCTCTCCCTCCAGCAGGAATTCATTACTGTAGACAGCTTATGCTGTAGTGTTCATCTCCACTTGTGGAGATAATGCTGTCCCAACCCTAATCACTAGTCCTTTTCTCAAAGTGTTCATTTGGGCTCACAGAAGGAACACATGGTTGTTGGGAGTGTGACTTGCCTGCTAGGAGAGGCGATGGCATCCTGATAGGCCAAAGAGGCAGTGTGGTTCCCACGACTGTGTTGAACACCTGCATAACACGTCTCTAAAATCCAAGAGAAGTGAGACATTTAGAGCAAAACTGGATTTAGGGAAACAGACTGTTTCGGGACTTGATTTTTTTTTTCAGGACTTGATTTTGTTGTCCTTGTTGTTTCCAGGAATTGTTGGCTTCCTGGAAGGGTGGGTAGTATTTCCCAAAGAGGTGCAACTAAGAGGCTGCACTTAAAATGAATGGAGGAAAGTGTTTTGTAGGGCTTGCTAATGTACCAATGACATTTGCTAATATATGCCTATAAGTGGGCAAGAAAAAAGGATAGCCAGCCAATGGGAATACTGGTTGAAATGGGAAAATCTATAACTAAAACACGGGAAAGGGTGGGAGAAGCAGGCTCAGAGATGTGGAGGCAGGGCTCTCTGGCCAGGACATGCCTCTACATTGAGCACGAGCTTGGCTAGGAAATTTCAACACTACCTGGAAGAAATCAATATGGGGAGTATTGGCACCAGCCCCTTCCGATCCTGCCTCCTCGGCCCCTCCTGGCAGTGAAGGCACCCTAAAACATAGGACAAGAAGGGGAAATGTAGACTTTTGGGAGCCTGTAGGCTTAGGGTATTTTTTTCTCTCCTTCTTTTGCTCAATTTCATTTTGTGATTGGAAGTATCTTCTACGGGAAGCATGTTTGGCTCTGGAGAACTCAAAGGAGACAGAGTAGAGCCAGAAGAGTGAAGATAATAAAGCGCTGGCTTTGGTTTTCACTCAAGGCCTAGGGAACAACTGTGAATAGGACCACCTTTTTAAATGGTCCAATCCAGTTCTCCAGACAGAAAGCTATGCGTGCATTCTGGTTAGAAGACTGTCTTGGAAGGCAGCTTGTGTCTTTGGCTTAAGTGTACTCTATCTCATAAGAGCCAGAAAGTGGTAGATTAGGCACAAGTGGGCACCATTCAACCGAGCCAAGCACTCCCTCTAGGGCTGGCTGAGCAGGAGTTCTAATTGTTCTTCATTATCCCAAAGATTCTGTTACACAGATCAAGGTCAGCTCCAAGCAGAGTTTTCTCTTTCTTTCTCTGTCTCTCTTTCTTTTGTACATTTTTATTAGTACATATACATGTTAGTGCATAATGATTACATTCCTCATGGGGAATTGGTAAATGTATGCAACATATCTTGATTCTTTTTTCATGCCCTACCCCTCCCATCCCTCCCTCCTCCTTCCAACCATTGGTCACCTTTCCATTTGCAAAAGCTCTATTTTCATTTTTTTTTCCTTTCAATGTTCCCCCCACCAAGAGACACACTAAATTTCCTGGGGCAATTTAAACTTGGGATCCTCCTTCCTCAGCCTACAAATAGCTAAGATTACAGGAGTGTGACACTGTACCTAGTCTATCATTTCTTTTTTTTAATTACCTCATTCCCATGTCTTTTTTCCTCCATTTTTACATATGTTAAAAATATAACATGTATAAAACCATCAATGGCATAGCTCTCTGTAGAGGACATAGGATGCTGCTAAAGCTCTCTTGCTTGGTCAGTATCAAGAGGATCACGGTGGGCTGCGGGCAGTAGGGTGCTAGCCTGACACGCACAAGGCCCTAGGCTCGATCTTCAGCAGTGCACAAAGTATGCATGCTTTGGACCTTAGCTTTAGGCTATCATCGACAAACCATTTAATTAAAATAAACGCATGTAGCTTGCTTTCTTGAACATTTTATAATGCTGGAGAAAACTGTAGATAGTGTACTCTGCTTTAAGAAAACATGCCATAGGGATGTTTGGATTTACAAATAAACTAGGGGCGCGTTACTGAACAAAAAGCTTCAACAGAATTTTTAAAAAGCAAACTTTTCTGGTGCTTTTAAAGAAAACCCCCCTAATTTATGACCAGTGTTTCAGAACACATCAGTCATATTAGTCCATTCACACCCGCCTCACTGCCACACAAACAAGCACTCTACCACTAAGCTACATTCCCGGATTCTAAAAGGATCTTCTGATCAAATGTATTACAACCAATAGGAACAAGAACAAAATAGATGTGCCCATAGCTTCCCTTTCTAGTCAGCTTCCAAAAAAGTGATACTGTAGTTAGGTCATTTTCCTAAGGTATGAGTACAGTTTTGCCATATACAAAGTGAGACAACAGGAAACTTTTTTTAATGAACAAACGACTTTCACAAAGACTGTATTACACAGCTATTACAACATAGATGAGCTGAAACTTTTTTATACAGACTTAGAAGAAGGGAACCCCTAGAAAGAAATCAAGCATGTAGAGGTAGTTGAATAGCAATATAGGGGAGCAATATCTTCATTTCCCTTCATTACAGTGCAAGAGTAAAATGACCGCTTGACAAACAAATGGAAAGCAACCAGATGGCCACAGCTGCTACTGCTGAAGTGGCTTGCTTGACATTTTAATCCCAGCATGACTGAGAACTACATACAGTGACAAAAGCAGTTTACCTAAGATAAGCTGATGGTGCCATGTTGAACTATTTGCTCTCTTTTTATTTCACTGTTGTTTATTGGCATTGCTTTAACAATAGATGACCGTTAATCAACTTTTAAAATGAAGCATAAGCTACAGTGTTCCTTTGTAAACTTCAGTTAATCACATTTGCTGCGAAAAGTTTTTAAAACAGCTACAGAGTCATGAAGCAAAAGCTTTAGAGTGACACCAGGAGCAAAGATTACAGGCACTTCTCTCTGGAGGTTAATTTAACATGTTTGAAAATACCAACTTGTAAGTGAAAATTTCTTCTTCTCACATCTGGATGTGCATAATCTGGATTATTAAATAGTTAAACTGTAACAAGTGGAGTTATCACTCTAAAATGTACTGAATGTATACATTTTGCATGGCTCCTTTACCTTCCTTCTCTCTGCACTGAGGAAGGGGGACAAAGTGGAGCCCATGCAGCTGGCTGCTTTGCAGAACTGTCTTCAATTAATCACGAACTAAAATCTCACTTGTCAGGCTCAAGAAGAGGCTGAGAACTGGCCCTTTCCCAGTGTTTGGGCTGCCTTCCACAGACGTCTTTGTCACATACCTCTACTGTGATTCCGCCTTGCTGACTAGAAATGGATGCCAAGTCAGCAAGCTGGGAACTCGAGGAAGGAGCTCCTGAATAAACACTCTTGCTGGAAATGGAGTCGGCAGGAGAAACAGTCCCCAGTGGACTGCAGTCCATCAATAGCATGCAATCTGATGATGGTAACAGACCTCTGGGTGCTGTGAACCGGCCTCGGGGGCTCTGCTGTCCCCATGGCCAGTCACAGGGAATCATCTGAGCCCAGGCCAGCTCCTCAGGCAGACCTGGCAGCGCCACATGTGCAGTGACTTGACTTGACCCTACTGCTGAGGTGGCACTGGGCTAGAAGCAGCCAGGCTTCAGAAAAAGCTAGTCATTGAAAGAGTCGGTTCTATGCACCCCTAAGTCAGGGGCGTGCCCTCTTGTCTCCAAGTTATCTATAGAAAGTTAATTTCTTCATTTTCAATTTTCTACATTTTGCTGGTTATTAGCTAGCAGCAGTAGTGCGGTACAAAGCAGAAAGGCATGATGTCTGCTTGAAACCTGGTATATGTATGTGGGTATATATGTGTACACACACGTACACATACATATAGAAAATAAGCTACTAGGGAAGGACTGGGTTAGTCACAATAGACAGGAAAATCAACCCAACAAGTGCTACTATCTACCAAGGGGGAAGTCTTGTCTTTCTAGCCTAGATTGAGACTTATGTCTTCTCACTCTATATTCTTCCTTCATTTCTGAGCTGGGCAGCAAAACCAATTTACAAGTGGTAAAAATGGTCAAGTTCAAGTGATGATTCTGTTCAAGTACAATCCAAAGACAGCCAAGGTTTAGCCTGCCTCCTGCCATCACATAAACTTACCATAAAACAACCCAAACATGTATCTGGGCTGCTGAGAGGAAAGTGCAATTCTGTCTGACCAAGACCTACATGTGCTGGAGTGGAGTGCTCCCCCGTCAAGGGGCATTCTATGATAAGGAATTTTATTAGGAAATCAAACTTCCTTTTTGACTTACTAGAGATGTGTTGGATAAGTGAATTTTACTTTATCTGTTTCTTCCCATTAGGAGCTTCTGGGATGCTCTTCTGATTTGACTGCCACATCTGTTAAACAAAATTATGTGTAACACAAACTATTTCAAATGTTAAAATTCTGCAAAGTAATGCATTCAAAATCAAGCTTTGAAAAAAAAATCAAGCTTTGCCACTTACCAGATGACCACGTTACCTGGGCAAAGTATTCACCGTTGCTGAGCCTCGGTTTTCTCATCCATTATATGGGGATAATAAGTACTCTCTAAGAAATAAATGACTTAATAAGCTCAGGTATGGGAGATCATCTGCTTTGTGTCTGGTACATGGAAGGATCCCAATATATTTTTTTAATCTGTTACTTTGGGCAGCATAAATAAATATAGTTCTCCCTTTATGAACTATGCACAAAAGCCACAGACTGTGAAACCCAATCATGCTGATGTGGGTGAGATTCTCAATACATTTTAGAGAACTAGGAGTGATGATTTTTTATTTTAATGGAGCTAAAATTTAAGGTTTCCATTCTATCAGAGACGCTAGCTTTCCAAGCAACACTGCTTTTTAGCAGTTATTGAAATAGGGAACCATTTGCTGGCATGGAATTAATCCCTACCTCTGACCCTCATTTGTTCTCCAGTCTTTTCACTTTCCCAAACGGAATTAATCCCAAAAGGAATCACCTGTAAACTATCAAGTTATGGCCAAAAATCAGCGGTGCAGACTCCCCTGACCAAGTTGAAAGGGGTTACAGGTGGGCACTGTGTGTAAAGACGGCATTTCATGCAACTATGGCCTTTGAGGATATTCTGTAACTATGACCAATATACTAGCTCTGATTTGTTGAATATCTCCTCTAGTCAAGGTGCCATGCTAAGGATTTTCAGACAAAGTTCACTTAACGTTCATAACAACCCTATATGCAATATTAATCACTACCATTTCATTGATGAGGAAACGGGCCCAGCCAAAGTTAAATCGCTTGTCAAAGTGACACATTTAGTAAATGGAGAAGCTTATGACCTTTCCTTTGTTGTTTTCACACTACAGAATAAGAAACTGTTGTACCAAGACTGCACACATGAGTGGGCAAGGGGAACGGGGCTCTGACTTCCTGTACCCTGGGCCTTGTTGAGTTTTCCTGGGCAGAGAGGTCCCCCCACTGCTTCTACTGCACTTGCATTCTTCCGCAGCCCAGTCTACTCCAAGATCACACCTGTTAACATAATGCTCTGCCAACACAGCATCCACTGAGAAGTGAGAAGTTAGTTTGGTTTCTGCTTATACAAGTCTCTTGAATATTATCTGGATCATCTCATTTGCCCATTTCTTTTTCTGGCCACTGGTGGTATAGAAATCAGACTACAGTGAGTTCCCAATTTGGGAACTTTCACAGGTGTACCGTATAAGACTCACTTAGCTTACAAACAAATCCAACTTACGAACAATTCTCCCGGAATGGAACTCCTTCGTGAGTCAGGGACTTACTGTGATTACTTGAAGCATGACCCTCTTGCCTTAACAGAGTGGGCTGGCTTCGAGTGAATAACATACCTCAGCTGTCCAAAATCACACAGGGCAGGGTAATTTTCAGGAAGGTACCTACGCAACAGCTCACTTCTTCCTGGCCCTAATATTTTCACTCTGAGATTATGACTCCCCTCCACTCATGGTATTTTTCAGGTTCTTTGGACACGAAAGAAATCAAACTAGCACTAAACAAGCTAAATAATACTCACTTTTACTTCTTTTTTCTTCCCCTATATTGAAATCTTTGGCCCATTGCAACTAGAAGGAAAGGCAGTGTTTTGATAAAACTGTAAACTATTTGTCTGATTGTTCTAAAATACTGTATTTTTAAAGTGGTCTAACTATCTGGTTTCTTTACAGTTTTAATAATGAGTAGTCCTTCATCATCCCTTCCAGTCAGATTGCTGAAATAAGTACCCATAATATGTTCTAATTAAAGACACTCTCTGATTATTGCTCTAGAACAGTAATTCTTTCAGCCTTGATCTGTATTATACATAGAAAATGGATTATTTGACTTTACCTTGGCATATATGACAATCTATGTCAAATCATTTAAGTATTTCATGTTTAATTAAAACTAGAAAAGTAAAATCTGTGAAGATGGATGATCTTAGCATCATTCTGAAGTTCTTTCAAACTTCTACTAGGATAGACCTGGAAACGGTTCAAGAACTGGGATCAGTGGAGTAAAAAGTTTTTGAAGTAAAAATTGCACATTTCTAGTATTGTAATTCCCCCTAGGTACATGGTAAACCACATCAATAAATAAAGCAATGGACTTTTCAGCAATGTACACTTAAATAGTTATAAACATACATGTAGAAAAAAGGATACAGTAGTGCAAAAAATAAATTATTAAAACAGAAAGAAGTATGAACATTATTTTACACAATGCTCTATAAAACCTGAACCATTTGGAATGAGAACTCAAGTCAGTGAAATAATGCGGCAACATTATTAGTATCTTTGCTTCACATTTCAACCATACAGTCATTCACCTATGAAAGAAAGAAAAACTAAAGCAAAATTACGTTAAACTTCCAGAAAATCGTATGTTAAATCAGTTTTTTTTTTTCCCCTGGGCTCTTAAACACCTCTGCAGTTTATGTAGTTGTGCAGCATGTCAAGAAGCATCTTAAGACAGAAAGTTTCAAACAGGTCACATTCATTTGGTCTTTCTATTCAATTTCTCTATGTGATCAAAAGTAGGAAAACACACCTCTGTTTGACAACCTCTTCTGTTAAGATGTTATTGCAATTAGATATATTTACAAGCAGATCTCTTCCCCAAGGCAGCAGGGAGGGTGGGAGCTTCTCTTCGGCATTCCACTCTCACTAGTTTTGGTTTCGGGAGATGAAAGCCAGGACTCGCCGAATACCATTCAGTCTATCCTTTAAGGACCTCATTGCAAGAAACGGGAGCTGGGCTCGACTTTCCAGGGGCAGAACCGCTAATGTCCACCAGCACCAGGCTGGGCCATTTGGGTTAATCTGCAACAGAGAAACACAGTGAGTTCGTCCTATTCCCACGCAAGCTGTAGTCCGCAGATTTCCAAATGCCCAAAGTAAATATTCCAGGTGTAACTCCTTCAGTGTGTGGTAGAGACTGCTAATTGCCTCCATACCTATTTCCCCTTTATTTTAGCAAGGCATATAGCCACGGGGTCAGGCAGGAGCACTTTATTTCTCAGCCTCCTTGCAGCTAGGTGAGGCCCTAAGACAAAGTTTTGGCGAATAAGATGTAAAGGGACGCTGTGCTGTGTGTAATTTCTGGGTATGCTCTAGGAAAGCAGCATATGCCCTTTGCCTTCTTTCTCTCCTTTCCCCTAGCTAGATCATGGACATGGCGATGATCAGCCTTCCTCAGTGAAGAGGAGCGAGGCAACATTCTATGGACAGTAGAGCTTTGACTATTCTCAGAAAATAGAGCTGCCCTAGCCTTACAGAATTTAGACCCTCTACCTCGTTTGAGCTACAGTCATTTTTAATGCTTGTTAAAACAAACCAATATCCTAACAAATAAGCCATGCCTTCTATCCAGTGTGATTTTATGAGCTCAAGTATCCACTACTTAGTTTCTCCTTCTGAGATTCTGAGATTCTGTTTAGATCCTTTGAACTGATGTATATTTCTGCAGGCCTTTCATTGCCATGACTCCTTGGGCTTTGCATATCTCCTAACTCCCTTCATTTTCTTGCTCTGGCTGAAGGCAATGGTCCAGATACACCAGGGAACGATGCAGGGCCCCTGCTATTTCTCCTTTGCGACCATGAGCTGTGATTTACAGTCTCAAAGAACAGCGACCTCACACTGCAAAATTTCCAATTAGAAAACACATTCACAGTAGGTAGCTTAAAGACCTTTCTCATCCCATATAAATCCTTTGCCAAAATTCTACTTGTAATTACTTCCTGAGCATAATTTTAGACGCAGATGACTTATTTCTTACTAAAACTGAAATGAGTTTTCTTCCCACCACTTTCAGAAAGTTGACTTTAGGACTGTGGAGAACTATGTTCTGCTCAAAACCCCTATACACAGGATTACTGGGCTCCAAATTGATTCAACTAATTCTCCCCAAATCTCATTGCCCTCTTGTTTTCTGTGCCTCTTAGCTTCATCTGGATTCCTTTTTGTCCCTTGCTGCAATCTGTAACGTGTTCTGCCCTCATGATCATTTCTGGGTACTAAATTGACATTCTGAACTTTTCTAGGATCATCAACAAAGATATTTAAAACAGGTGGTATTTTCTCAGAACCCTCCTCCCAAGGCTTAGACCATAGCGAACGATACTGGTTTCAGTATTTGCTTTTTACTGGTGCTGCCACCGCCAAAGCTACAGATAACAAAACTAACAAGAAAGGAAATGAAACCCAAGATTTTAGCTTTCTATATCATTAAGGCCTTATGAATCTGTGTTTTCTCCCGTGGGAGATGCAGTTAACATTGCTGATCTCTCTTTCACCTGATGGGGGAGGGCACTTCCCAGCAGGCGAGGAGGAAGATTAAGCTTGATTGTGAGCTTGCTCAGAGCTGTGCTGTAGTCCTCAGTCACTAAGGCCCAGAACGGAGAGCTGGGTCACTGGGAAGCACTAACTGGCCTTTCTCCCTTCAGAACTCCTAATTCCTTTGCATAGAAGGGGAGGGGCCACTCCTGTGGCCTAGAGAAAAGCAAGACATTTCAGCCCCTTAGGAATGAGACAGGGGCTTTGGAGCCTCAAAATGCAAGAAGAGAGGATTTTAGAGACCTCTCCATCCACCTCTCTCATTTTAGAGAAAAAGCGAGAAAAGGAAAGGGATTTACCCAAGGTCATGTGGTGAGAAAGGTCAGCAAAAGCAGTCTCTTAGCAAAGAAGCCAGAACATACTAGATTCACATCTCTCTACTGTGACAGTCAGGAACGAGCCTGGGTAAAGAATGAAAGAAGGCACACGAGTGATGATGTAGGAGAGCCAGCTCAGAGTATGGGAAACAGTGGCAGTAAGGAACTACTGGTTCAGGATATCTCCGGCCTTGTCTTAGGAAGGAAGTCTTTCCACAGCTGGACCTCCCTGAAAGTATACCAAGCAAGTAAAGATTGGTGAAACGTAACTCTCCCCACTTTCCTAGAGGGCACAACTTGTGACTGCAGCTTGATCTCACATGTGGGCCTATTCCCCAAGGAAGATCGGTCTGGTGAAATCCACTGAACTATTCTCTGGGATAGTTCAGCCAAGGGTAAGTTTAAAGATGGGGTCAACTTTCTCAGGACCTGTTTCACCCCTGATGAGGACAACAGCAAGAGTCTAGCCAGGGCTGAGCTGGACGGGCCTGAGCCTGACAAGTTTCTGTGGCCTTGCAGTCGTAGAGTAGCTGGCCCTAACTCCCAGCTCCTTCAGCAGTGGAGAGGGGCATGATGCTCCGTGGCCCTTTGCACACATCTTGTAACCCTAATGTTACCATGGTGTGAATGTGGACTGTCACTGGGGTTCTTCGGCTGCTGGAGCCTGTTTCATTCCCTCACCTTTGCTTCTCTCTCAACATCTACCTTGGACTCAAGTTCATGCTTTACTTCAGTTACTCCAGTTCTAACTTGGGATCCTTTTGTTCTTATCCGTGATACTCACTGACCCGCCAAGCAATACCCCATTGGATCGACCTTCCTCTCTGCACTTATTTGCTGGATATAAACCACACACCCATTTACTCACAAATTTTAGGAACTCCCATCTGGTGGAGCAACTCAGCATAAAGGGACATTTTATATACCTGGGGATCAGCATCTTTCTCTGGCATTGGACCAAAGTGGTTGAGTATTCGATTCTTCAGCGATGACTTGAGCGAGTGAAACCATGATGACGCTTGCTCGTAGACACAGTTATGTAATCCCATGAGCTCAGCACAGTCCTCACCCTGAACCTGAAAGTATCACAGTGGAAGTGAAACATTCTGTGTATTCTCTATGCCTCGCAGAGTTGCTCTTGACACCTGACTCTCTTTCAGCATCCATTCTGCCTTTCTATGGGAAGTCTCATCCACCTAGCTTCCTCTTATGTGAGATGTGAAACACTCCACAGGCAGGTGCTGTACTGTGCACGAAAATGGCTGAGGGGCGAGGAAGGCGAAGGGTGTGACTGGCTAGAATAGCCAAAACAGGAAGATACCCAGAAAGCTGGAGAGTCGAACAGGCCTGAGAGGAGGCGTGTGTTAAAGCAGGTAATGATGGCTTACACCTCTGTCCTATTCATTTTTGTATCTATTGTCCCACTGTTCACCGAGAAGAGATACATGAATGTACCTGTGTCTCAGTGTGTAACTATCTTCAAAGTCAAATAGATCTACTGGTTGATCCAATATTTATTAACATGACTCAGTGAATGTAAATATAAATGGACATGGGATTATCGACCTCCTCTAGTCATTAGCTCAGAAAACCAAGGATTAACTCGACATGTCATCTTTTTGTTCTAGGGGATGACGGGTGCTTCTGCTTCAGGGAAAGGGCTCCCAGTCAAGGTGCACGTTTAAAACTACAAATGCATGTGTGAATCTACAAGGCTATGAAAAGAAACAAGCTTGGAAATATAATAAAAAATAAACTGATAGATAAAATACACATGTGTAGACCCCACTCTGGCTCTCCTCCTTGGCATCCCGAGCAGAGGTGCAGCTCTCGGGGTGCCTGGGCCCCAGGGTTGGTCTGGGGTAGCATTTCTCATGCATGACTGCCACCCAGCAGCTGAGCACGGAGAGCCGGGACAGCAGGTGCTCTCACTGCCATTCTGCAGCCGGACGGCAATCCAGCAGCTTTCGGTGCTGCTGCAGAGACGTGGTGAGAAATCCCAAGGCCCCGAGATAGTTCTGAGAAATCCCCCTGCAGAGACCCCTGTATACCAAGTTCCAGAGAGAGGCTGGCTTTGGGAGGCTTGGCACTGGCCACCTCACCTTTTGATCTTCAATGTATTCAATGTCGGCCGTGTTGTAGCCATCCCGCTGGCCCTGATGGAGCACCTTGAAGCGCCTCTTGCCTATGCTGTCAACCACGGAGCGACCATCAGCAAAGAACTGAACGTTTCTGATCTCTAAGAGGCAGCCATATTCTGCAAACCTGTTTATTAGGAATAAAGTCAAGAAAGTAGGTCTTCGATAAGTTTTATTTCCCAGGCTCAGAACCCCAGCCATTTCTGTAACCCTCAAGGGATTCTTGCCTATTTACCTGCCCCTGGGTCTACAGGTACAACTACAGAATAGGAAGTGCCAATACAGTGTATGAAGAAAATCTCAACATAGTAGTATACCTGCTACCATTTATTGAGCACATACTATGTGCCGGAGCTATGACTTGAATGTTTGTGCCACTCAAAACTCAAGTTGGAATTTAACTGCCATCACAACAGTGTTAAGAGGTGGGACCATTAAGCAATGATCAGGCCATGAGGGCTCTGTCCTCAAAATGGATTAATGCTAATTTGCAGGGGTGCATTTATTATAAAAGGAAAGGTTGGTCCTCCTTGGACTTGCCAGCTTCCAGAGTCAGAACAACTAAATTTCTATTGTTTGTAAATTACTCAGTCTATGGTATCCTGTTACAGTATCCAAAAATGGACTTGGACAGCCAGGAATTGCATCTAGTATTTTATGTGCATTATTAACTCATCAATCCCCCCAACAAACAAACCCAGTGAGGTGAGCATTATCACCAGACCCACTTAACAGACAAGAAAACCAGATGTAGAAAGGTTAAGTAACTTGCCCAAAGTCAAACTTGCTCCAAGGCTAGGGCTAGAATATGAGCCTAGGCAGTTTGACTCCAGGGCCCACACTCCTAGAAAACAAGTTTTATAATCTATACCACCTGCTTAACAAAAGATAATTGTGTGCTTCTTTTACACAGATAGCCTCTCACACAGTAAACTAAGCATTAGAGGGACTGTGGTCCTCACAGGTGCTCTTCTTCCTGAACTGGCTGAGCAACTCAGAGCAAGACAGAAGTCCCTCTCTACCCATGCTCTCTTTACTCCCAGAGCTCTTTACTTACCCTTTGACAGGATCTCCCAGGCACATGCCAAACTGTCTTGTGCCTGTCTCGATGCATCTCCGGATCATCAGGCGGTAACAAGGCTCAAAGATGTGCAGGGGACAAGGAACGGTTGGATAGGCCATGGTACACACAAAAATAGGCACGTTCTTGTTTAAGCTGTCAAGAAGAGAAGGAGATGGAGCTCAAAGCAATGGGGCAAAGCACAGAAAGGCTGGTTAAACATAACCAGATAGTCTCCCCGAGGAAAGGCAAGGAGCCATCAAATCCTGACAGCAGATAGAAAAACACTGATGTGCTACTGGTGCTGCAGGCTGAGTCGCGCTATCTGGTGCAGAGGCTGGTCTAAGGTGTAAGAGACTGACCCTGGCAGTGCCCACATTCTCCTTTGGCTGAAGACATTTTCTAGCACCTTAACAATGTGGGTGATAGCTATGCTGCACATTTTTTCTTTCTTTCTTCTCTCCACTCAAAAAATGATTTCTTTGTTGAGGAAGGATACTGATGGTATATGTGCACACAGCTCTCTGGAGATGTGGTGAGAAATTTTCTGCAAGGTCCTCACAAACTTCTAGAATTTGCAAAGGCCCCCAGAGAATGTGCATAGCAAGCCCAGGTAGGAAGAGAAGCAAGCAAGAAACAGGCAAGAGTAATCCAGCCCAGTGACACTCGAATGCTCCTGTACATCGCAGTCACCAAAGACCCTTAAATCCTGATGACTGGGCCACCACAGCCCCAAGTGTAATGACATATTAACCCTGGAGTTAGGACCCTGGAGTTGGCCTTTCAAAAAGTGCACCCAAAGATTCAGACACATAGCCCACCAGGGAACCCCCAAGCTGTGCCAGGTCCTTGCGGGTCCCTGTCTTTTTACTTGTCTAGTAAATCTAATGCAGGAACATCTGCATCGAAACTTACCAAGAGATACAAGATCATTTGCCCAAATCTCAAAAAGGTCAGGTTTAGGATTTATTAATAAAACTTTAAGTGATATTTGAGATATTTAAATGATATTTGAGTTAGCTCAACATTAACTTGAGAATAACAATGAAATATAAAGATGCCCTGAGTAGTTCCAATATACATTAATGAAAAAATAAAGACTTCTAGTTTCTGGGGAAGTGAAAGGCACATTCGAACAAACTGGTGGCGGTTTAGAAATGTTCTCTACAAGGTAGGCATAAAACCAGGACAGATTTTTGTCATCAAGACTGCACCTCTAGAATGCTGTGAGACTCCCACTGGGGATGGGGAGAGGGCAGGGCAGCGGCAAGAGGGCAGAAACTCGTGATCACCTCCTGCTCACTCTGCCAAGTGAGCAGGTAGAGGGCTTGGAGCGTCACGTCTGTTACCATCCCCGCCGTCAGCTCTCATGTGTGCACATCAGAGCAAGCATATAA
>PVJO010018892.1:0-17500 GCA_004026905.1 Hystrix cristata | reverse complement strand
GAGAACCTAGAGGCCCCAGAGCTTTTCAAGTAGCCAAGTATCTGCTGACTAGTACAGTGACTCTTGAGGGGTTAGATTTGGAACTGGCTTATGGGAAGACAGATTTTGGTACCAAAGAAGTAGGGCTATTGCTGTGACTCTACCTGACCATGTGGGTCAGGAGCCTTCGGAGCTGGCTGGCAGGAAGAGTTTGAAAAGGTTTAGAGATGCCAGCTAAAGAAGCAGCCCTGGAATTCCTTAAGCTGTACTTGATGGGAGATTCTGGTCAGAGCTCAGAAAACCAAAATGCTGACAGAAATGCTGTTGGTAAAACAAAACAAAACAAAACAAAAACAAATGAAAAAACAGGCTCAAGAAGGACTGCACTGGTTGTAAGACTCCAGATCATATGTGTTATGCTTTGGCAGAAAATTTGTCTGCATTTTACTCATGTCCAGAGACTTTGCCTGAGACTGAGAACAAAGGCACAGGACTAATTAATCTTGTGGAAGAAATTTCAAGGCAGTCTAATGTTGAGGTGGTGGCATGGCCACTGTTGGGGGCTTTTAGCCAGATTTGTGTTGAGAATCAAGAGCACAGAGCCCAGCAGAATGATTTAAAATGTTGTGAGTCTGGCCGGAAAGAAAGCTCTGGTAAACATGCAGAGGGCACAGATAGAGCAGAGGAGAACTTGGTTGCTGAGAAGGAACAGGACAATGGAAAAGATGGCCAAGGACATCGCAAGAAACAGTAGGACTCCAGCCTTTGCAGCCTCAAGGTTGCAAAGATGAAAGAATTTGCTCTGAGAAAAAAGCCCCAGGGTACCATGTTCCAGAGAATGGTGGTGGCCTAGAGAACTTGTTCCTTGGGATTTGGTTCAGACTGCTCAGCGATCCAGGCACTCAATCCCTACAGCCAAGAAAGAAAGAAGCCTGGCTACTGCTCCTGCTGGCAGCAGACTTTGATGTCATACATGTGGTGCTGGCTTTAGGTACATCGAATGCAAGAGTTGTAGGGTCAGGAAAGCTTCCAGCCTGACTTCAGAAGAAGGCCTGGAGGCCAGGCAGTGTGCCCCAGAGAGGGCAGTGTGCCCCAGAGAGGGCAGTGTGTGAAGCTGTGAGTGTGAAGCCAAGGAGCAGTGGAGGCCCCAGAAGGTTGGAGAAGCCAAGAACATGAATCATCTGAGGAAAACTGCAAGGAATGAGCAAAGACAGCCCAAGAGAGAAGCCATGGAAGCTACAACCATCTGTAGTGCTGTAGGGGAGGAGCCACCCAAGCCCCTTGGAGTTCACATCTTGCCACAGATTGCTTCAGATGCTGGACGTGGAACTACACAACTTGTTTGCCCTGCTGAATTTTGGTCACACTCCTTTTTTTTTCTTTTTTTTTTTTTTTTAGACAGGGTTTTGCTATGTAGCCTAGACTGACCTCAAACTCACTATGTAGCTGAGGCTGGCCTCGTACTCACAGCAATCCTCCTGCCTCAGCCTCCCAAGTGCTGGGATTACAGGCATGCGCCACCATGCGGCAGTCCCATTCCTTTCTATCCTCCTATTTGAAATGGGAATGTTTATCTTGTGCCATTGTATGCTGGAAGGGTTGAATTTTCTTTTCATTTGTACAGGGGCTTACAGCTAAGAGTTTGCCTTAAAGCTCAGAGGAGACTTTGGATTTGGACTTTTCACCAGTGCTGAAACTGTTAGAATGTTGGAAACTCTTGAAGACGGACTAAATGCCTTTTGCATAAAGTGATGTGCATGAGTCTTTGGTGGCCAGAGGCGGAATGTTATGGCCTGTGTCTAGATACCCCCCAAAGCCTCATGTGGTTATAGGTGGGGCTTCTCAGAGGTGGCTCTGTCTAGAGTGTGTGATGCTGAGATTAAGGGTGTGTGGTTACTAAATTAATCCACTGATTGGTTTGACATAGTTCTGGGTGTGGATAATGGGAAGGCCCAGCCTGCGTGTGAGTGCTACCTGCTTTACAAGTGTGTAGCCTGGATAGAATATAAGGGGCAGAAAGAGAGCTGCTATCATCACTTGCTGCTTCTTCACTACTTCACTGCTTTGCTGACTTATGCCTACCATGAACTATTTCTCCTCTGTGATGCCCCTCTGCCATGCTGCCCTGCCTTGGAGCCGGCCGACTATGAACTGAAACGTCTACAAACTGTGAGCTAAATAAACCTTTTCTCCTTTAACTTTGGATGCCAGGTATTTCGTCTCAGCAACAAGAAAAGTAACTGAAACAGACATGGACCACATGGAAGGTCAGCGAGGTTTTTCCAGGAGCCCTGGGAGCTGATTTCTTCACAGCACAGACAAATATTCACCCCAAATTATACTTTATCCAATGCCTCTGAACCAGAATCCATGTTTATCAACTATTTAATACTTTTACTTTCAACACAAATTAATTTCATTACTGACAGTTCATGAAAAACTACATGTTGCCTCATTTTCCCGAAGGACTGTGGGAAGGGGAGAAGACGGGAGAAATAGACAGCTCACCTGAGGGAGTGTTTTGCTCTAGAGTAGTACAGTGACTTAGTATCCAAATCCACAGTTAACTCAACCAAGAAAGAAATATTCATTTACCTGGGAAAGACCATCCTTGCACAATGGACATTTTGCATTGTGATCCAGGCATCTTTCAAGGCATTTTAGGCAAAAGGTGTGCCCACAAGGTGTTGTGACTGGCTCATAGAATAATCTGAAATTTAGGAATCAAAGTGGAAGAACATTGCAATAGGATAAAAAATAAGACAGAAGTACTCATGGCTAAGGTTTCATAGAACTATTCGAAAAAATCTGTGTATAAAGGATTCTTTTAGTTTTCAATCACTGCTATTGCTGCATGTCAGAAAATTATTTGCTTTTAATTTCTAAGCCAGATTAAAAGTAAATGCATTTGTTAAAGTTTAGGGTATAGCTAGATCACTTTACAATATTAGTTCAAGTCTATCCCTTCTGGGACACCCAGTTTTTTTCTCTGTCTGTTCCCAGAAAAATGGAGATTAATGCAGAAAGTGAATAGATTGCATATAAAAATATTTAGCCAACTTATTCACCTGAGAATACGTAAACACACATACATACACCCAGTCAGACAGACAGACAGACACACACACACGAACACACACATTTAAGCACCTTACGTCATATTACCATGGGAAAACTTGATTTATTTGCTAACCTTCATTTCTTTTTTCACTTAAGCAACATTTACTGCCTGAAAGATCTTGAAACTGCATCTCTGAGAAGTATAACTTTTATATGGATAGATAATTTCCCTAGAGGTTATAGGGTAATATTGGTAGTGCACTTACTGATAGTGATAAATATGGATATATGTTGCTATACATGCACATATGCTATATATGTATATATACACGTACTGTAGTTCAATTAGATCCTACTTTAATTGCCTTGGAAGAACAGGATATTTTCAAAACAATCTTGGGATCCTTTATTAAAGCTGTTCTGTCCCTTCAGATACATTGATTTACTTTGCATAAAGAAAGGTTCACCTGCAGCAGGTCCAGTGGGTGGGGGTGGATAACAGTGACAATTAGGAAGTGGGAATAGCATTCACTAAGAGGATGAACATAGAAGAGACACCTGATCAACCTATTCTGATCTCTTGAGTGTTCAGTTAAGTGGGAAAGATTGGCAGCTACACAGCTCTTCGTGTGGCCAGGGGGGTACCAGAAGCCTAGCACACACTGCCAGGCTGAGCACAAGAATCAAAATGTCAGAGCTCAAAAGTTCTGGACAAGAAATTGAATCCACCAACTAGAATAAAACTGAGGTTGAGAGGTGGTGAATATGCTTATCTAAATACGCAGTTGACAGACTCCCAATTTGACAGTCTCCCCAGTTTTCACTTCCACTCATGTTCCTTCTTATTACATAATGACTCTCAACCACTGAAGTGCATCAGAAACACCAGGGGGCATTTCTTCAAACAGCTTTTTGATGCATAATTGACACACAGAAAATTGAATGTACTTAAAGCACACAATTTGATAAGTTTTAATATATGCACACGTCCATGAAACTGTCACCACAGTCCAGACACTGACTATACATACCCGTCACTCTCAAATGTTTCCTCCGCCCCCTCCTTACCACCTGGGGATATTTTCTAAACTGCAGATACTCAAGAATGTACCTGTAGAGATCTAGATCAGTAGGTCTGAAGTCCAGGCCAGGTATCAGGACTTTTTAAAGCCCCCAGATGGTTTTAACATGCATCCAAGGTTGAGAATCACTGTATTACACAATCCTGCCATTCTCTGCATAGACAAACCTTTTGTATTAGTCTTCAGACACAATTATCAGTCATCCATGGAACTTTGAAAACATACACACAGTGAAGCTCCACTGGCTGAAGTTTCAGATTCAGCAGGTCAAGGGGAGAGAAAGACATTTGATAGTTTTAACATGCCCATGAAATGCCAGAGTAGGAGAAAGACTTTGTATATATTCGCTTTTATGTACTTTTTGAATTTTACAATTCTGTTTAAAAAGTAGTTGATTTATCAAACAGAATTAATACATTTTACTTATTAAATTGGCCAAAAAGTCAATTAAAAAAAACAACCCACCTTTGTATGATAGAGGTCCTAACCAGTGCACTAAGGTGAGAAGACAAACATGAGAATTGGAAAGGAAAGAGACAAATCTGTCATTATTCACCAATGGTATGATGATGAATAATGAATTTAGAAAACAAAAGAACCTACAGAGTGACTGTTAGAATTAAGGATACAATTAGTAAGATCGCTAGGTAAATATACATACCATAGTTGTAGTTCCTTGTAGTTCTAGCAACACAATGTTTAAAATATAGCTTTAAGAAGATGTCATTTATAACTCCTTTTAAAAATCAGATACCCAGGAATAAATCTAATAAAAGTTGTTTGAGGTCTCTGTTGGAAAAAACTATAAACACCTCACTGAAAGAAAGTAAAGAAGACCTAACAAGTCCCAACAAAAATTCCAATGGTTGTGTCATTCGTTTTTGTGGAATTTGACAAGTTGTTTTATAAATACAGTAATGAAGTGCAGAGGACCAAGACACATCTGAAGAGCAACAATGTGGAAGGACTTGATCCACTAGACAACAGAACTTATTAAAACATATTATAAAACCGTAGAATAGACTAGAAAACCTAGGAATAGAACTAGATGTGAATGTTTTACATCTAACAAATGAGGCACTTTAAAGCAGGGAATGGGGGTAGGGCCAGCAGGAAGTTGTTTCCCCCTGCCAATAAGCAGCATTCACAGTGAGTGGTATATTTGTTATCTATAGGAAGAAATGAAATTGGTCCATCTCTCACACAGTATACAAAAATCAATTGCATTAGGCTATAGGAATAAACATGAAAGGTTAAAATAATACAGCTTTCAGAAGATAGAACAAGAAAGTATCTTTATGATCTCAAGATAAAAACATGTTAAACAAGACACAAAGAAACACATACTATACATGAAAGCACTGATAATTCTGACAACACTTATATTAAGAACTTTTAGATTCATCAAAGGATGTCATTGAGGGAGCAACCAGGCAAACTACGGAGGAGAAAGTATTTGTAACACCTACGAGAAAAAAAAAAAAAAGACTTATGTCCAGAACATTTCTAGAGCTCCTGCAAGTCAGTAAGAAAGAGCGAGATCCCAATACAAAATGAGCAAACACTGATGTATATATACAAGAACAGTATCCAGCTAGGCATGCTGGTGTGTGCCTGTAATCTCACACTCTGGGAGGCTGAATCAGGATGACCACAATTTCGAGTCCTCCCTGGTCAACTCAACAACTTACCAAGACCTTGTCTCTAAAAAATAAGGGCTGGGTATGTAGCCCAGTGTGAAGGCCCTAGATTCAATTCCCAGTACAGGAAAAAAGAAGAAAAATAAAAACACTATTCATAGCAATATTGTCCATAATATCTGCAAACTAGTACCAACCCAAGCACCCATCTATAATTAATAAAGAAATTGTGGGAGAGTCATACAATGGGATTCTATACAATAATGAAAATGAATAAACTTCATCTACATGCACTAACAGATAATTCTTAATAGTGAATAAAAGAAGCCAGACAGAAAGAATACATTTTAGATAATCCAATTTATATAAGTCCTCAAAATTAAGCAAAATTGATTATACTAGGCAGAGATGCATACATGGGTGGTAAAACTATAAAACAAGAAAGATAGAAAGATCGAGATAGTGGTCAGGGTGGGGATGCGTGAGCGTAGTCTTCATGGTGAAAGGTCACATGGGCAGCTTCTGGGGTCCCGTTGATACATTATTTATTAAACTGATGGGTTACACGAGCATCCTCTTTACAGTATTTTATTAACACGCACACACATACACACACACATATACGTATGTACAAATGTCCTTTGTGTACTTCATAATTCAAAATGTGTTCCAAAAGTGTGACCTGCAGGCTGATTTGGGAACCGCCATCATGATAAAACTACCAGAGCAGCCAAACCAGAACAGTTTGTTTCCTCAGTAACTTGAATCCTGTGCATTTGGATACCTTCACACATTATTCAATGATGCTAATGATGAAGATTATGGATGAATGTGTATCTACTACCAACACACAAAACTATTTTCCGAGAACTTCAGTTGGGTCTATCATTGATCTAATAAAATAGTCCATAAAAATTAACAAAGATCAAGTTTGCTAATTAATAGCAAAATTTTGACATTTCGTCAGCAGATGAATGAAACACAAAAGGACACAGCCATTTCTTAGCAAGTTCTACGATTAAAATGCCCCTCAATGAAAGGTAGTGAACTAAAATGCGGCCACAAATGCTGTGTAATTACTGTTGTGAAGTGAGTCGCTTTTCAGTACTCAATTCACTTCTGTGTTCAGGCTGACCAAGTAAAGTGACTAGGAATAGATGGAATAAATTTCTCCTGCTATATTTCTGGGTGTATTTCATATAAATTAACTTTATGTATTAATAGGCGGTAAGTTTGACTGGTTACATGTTGCTCTGGAGGAAATTAAAACACATCCAGGTTAAATAACTTGTCCAAGGTCACACAGCTAGCTGGTTAAGCAGAAAGCTTAGGATGTGAAGTCAAATCTGATGCCACTGCGAACCTTCCTTCTCCACTGTATGACGCAGTGATGACTATATCTCACATGGACATCATCTGTCTACACAGGGGTGCACACACTCATACGCACACTTTTATGTCTCACTCTCTTTCTCTCTCCCTCCTTCTTGCACTCTCTAGAGAGACAGAGAAACAAAGATCCTTAATATACAGAGATATGTAGCAGAATTCCTCTCCTTTTTATTTACCATTTCAGGTAATGATTTCACAAAACACTTCAGGAAACATTTGTAAATCGGAGCAGGGCCAGATTTCCTAACAAGAAAGCATCTTAGATTTTCTCAGCGATAGAGCAAATAATAGTAATAATAAATGCTTTCAGTTAGATGTCAGCCCAGATAAAATGTTTGGCTTAGCCGGAAATAGCTCTCTTTGCCCACCAGTTACATCCTTATATTGTGTTCTTTTGCTATCAAATGAGAACAAAGAGGGAAGGAGAAAGAGAAGGAGAGGGAGGCAGTAGGAGAGAGAAAAGAAAATGAACTGACTTAATACCCCGAGACTTAAGTAGCTAAAACTAGGTTAAATATAAAGTTTCTTCTTTCAATTGACAAAGATAGCACTGGGCCCTTAGGTAAATGGTGCACATATCAAATATTCTCACTCTATATCTCAAAATATTCTTATCACCTCAAAGGTGCTGCTTCACAGCAGCCCCAGAGGTGGCCCCCACTAGCTACGGCAGCCATATCCAGTAAAACCGAAAGAAGGATTTCAACTGCTTGAAGACTGTTGGGCAGAGTTCTGAGGTGCTGAGTTAGGGGGCGACTTCCTTTCCCAGATCTCTCCCAGTTCAGCAAGGGAGACTTGGAGGTTGGAAGGCTCTCGTCAGTGCACCCTCCGGGAACGGCTCCATTCACTGTCATTTTATCCTTTCCCTGTAAAACTTAAACCTGCTCCTGAATGTCTCTCTAGAATTTGCCTATATAAATTCATGGTCTAATCTGTCTTCCTATCAGGGTGGCACCATGGAACTGGATTTCATTCTGGAAACTTCCACAGGTGATAGAAATGTCTAGTTTCATGACCCAGAAGATTGCTCCAGATTATCTCTACAGTTAGAGCCTCTCCCTCAAAGACACATGAGGGTAATAACAGAATCTAATAATAATTCTAACAACAATAAAAAGAAAAACACAAGAGAGCCAGAAACCTGAACTTTTTCAGGATTGGAAGAACTCAAGCTTGTGTATGAAATAACCTCTGTTGATATCTGAAGTATCACAGACAGATCCTGCTTGAAGAGGAATCACTGTACATGCTTCTGACCAAGGGCTGCAGTTTTAAAAAGCCTCCAGATCAAAAATGCTCAATAGATTTGGCAGGTTTCTTATTATCATGAAGCAGCAGGGTCTAGCTATAACTTAGCAACCTACACAATAGCTACTCCAGGGAAAGATGGGCTTTGGGGTCGAAGTTTCACTTAGAACAGGGGATCAAGATAAGGGAAATAATGGCTTTTAAATTTAAGATTGTGCAAACTAGAAGGAATTCTTGTGCTTTTGGTATTTGTTTCTTGGACCAAATTTCTCATCTTTCTCCAAAGCCCCCTGTTGTGATCAGGGACAATCAAGATGCAAGGGAGAAAGCGGAGGAAGAAGAACAGAAGAACATCAACTTCAGGATTCTTGGTCCACAGAGAAAACATAAACAGGAAGAGTCTGTATGTTTTGATTTTGCATTGCCTGGATGTTGGAGGGAGCATTGGGAGGCTAAGTACAACAATGACCTGCTCCCTCTGCGTGGGCTTGGTCCGGTCTTCCACGCAGCTCCCATCGTGGGCTTAGGGCCACAGTGGTGGCAGCTAAGGGACCATCTCTCTTCTTGGAAGCAGCATTTCTTTAGGTCACACCTTGGCTTTGGCACGTTCTACCTGCCACTCTGCGTGCAGGGGTGACAGAAGTCGTGAAAGAGCTCCTCATGCAGCTCACATCATCCTAGCCCACTCCACCCAAACAAACTCCTGACAGTGTGCCACGTTTCACCTGCTGACCTGCTCCTTATCAGCGCTGCCCAGCCTATGAGCGCATCTGACCACTGTGGGTTTTTTATTTTTAATTATTACTGTGTTTGGGGGGTGGTGCTGGGGATGGAAGGCAGGGCCCAGCACGTTAGGCAAGCACTTTACCACTGAGCTACAGCCTCAGCCCCAACTATAATTTTTTAAGAGAAAGAAAAAGTTCATGTTTTGGGTAATGGCTGCCTTATTCTTATTTGTGGATAAGAGAAGTCATTCAGAATACAAATGTGTGTGATTGGTAGTAGAGACATAGGTGCTTGCAAAGGGCAAGAAGACACCTGAGGAGTCCATCAACTGGATCCCAATGTGTAGTGAACCTAAAGACTCATCTTGACACCTTTCTCTTGGGCCAAACATCTTTTAAGAAGCTTTTGTACAACTGTCTCAGCCTCCTTTCATGCTCTTCTGGAAAATAGACACACAGATCTACTGAAAGCTGTGGACCTTTGTCCTGGGAAAAACACACACACACACACACACACACACTTTTACATACAACTGCAGTGAATTCCTAGATTTGTTAGAATCCACACATAGAAACTTCCTGGGAGTCCATGAACCTAATGTTAAGAACTTTAGTCTAGGAGGAAAGACTAGTTAACATTTATAGAGTATTCATTATATGCCAGGCACTATTGCAAGTGTTAAATAAAATTTCTTTTCTTCTTTTCCTTCTCCTCCTCCTTCTTCCTCTTCTTTTCTCTCCCTCCCTCCCTCCTTCCCTTTCTTTCTCCACCTTTCTCTGTCAGGGCCGGGGATTGTACCCAGGGCCCTGCACATGCTTGGTAAGCATTATACCACTGAGCTACTTCCCGAGTCCCTTCGATTTTCTCAGTTAATTATAATGACCCCGTGGGGTAGGGGCTCTGTTCTCTATTTCACTGGCAAGAAAACAGCGGCAGACAATGTCACTTCCTCCAGGACAAATAGCCGGTAAATGGACATGGCTAGGATTCTGATTTGCAAGTTGTTTCTCTTAGACACTAAGTTCACAGCTATGAAATAAAACAAATGAAAGCTATATTTAAAAGTTGTAGGTGGCTACACAGACCATGATCCCATTATCTTTCTCTTTTTTTTGTAGTGGGGAGATGTGTTCGATTTGCCTCTCTAGAGATCTGAGAAAGCAGAAATGACATGGCGCTAGGTGGAGGGGAAATGCTTGGCTAAGTATCTCACACCTGCTACTAACTATTGTCCATAGCGCAGTTTAAAGACAAGCTAGTTAGGCACTCTACTTGGTTTCCAGAGAATAGGCCTTGGTGTTGATATTAACCCTTAAGCTTTTAATCCTTGATCCAGTAAAGATTAGTTCCACAGTCACAAGCATAAATACTTATAGGGGTCAAGAAAAATTATGTAGATGTGAAACAGGCTGGTATAAGGAAGCGTGGAGGGTGGTGACCATGACCAAGTGGAAAGTGGATGTCCTCTCTCAAGACATAGTTAACAAGAACAAACACCACGAATGCCAAACAAAAGACACTCAGCTTGTGACCTCTGAAAAGGCTGTTCGCTTTCCACTCTCCAGGTATTTCTAAGGCAGGAGTCAAGGATGCAGGAAATGTAGTCTGTAAGTGTGACTGTAGTCTGTGCCGTGTGACAATGTTGTGATTTCCATTTCATCAGAACCATGCTTTTATGCAGGAACCAACCCAACAATAGGTCAGGAGTAGAAAGATGCAGACATCAGAGAGGAAGAGCTATCAGGCATCACATACCTCATACAGAGGGAGCATTCAAGGTCGGAGGCGTCAAAAGATACAAGTGGAATACTGAGAGCAGCTTTGGCCCCCTGATCGGTGGGGAGATCTGTGATTTAGAAAACAGTAAGTCAGAGCTGAGCAAACCTTGGTTTCACAGATATTCTTCTGAAACCAAAAAAATCACTTTCCAGTTTGCCACACTTGCCACCTCCCCAGTAGTTTATTTAGTGGCCGCCTGAGCCATTGAGAATGGGATGAGGTTTCCGGCAGTCCCCATAGAGAAGTACAAGCCAGGCACATTCCAGGAGCCCCAGGGCCTTCTTTAGAATATGACGGGCACCTCATTCAACAGCAGGAATAGCAGCAGCAGCAGCAGCAGCAATTCCATGGACTGAGCCAGGCCTCCAAAGCCAGGATTGAATCTTGGCACTGCTAGCCTCTCTTGAAAAGACCTCAAGCTACAGCTGCTGTAGCTTCTCAGATGCCTACGTATCTGAGTAAGGAACACAACTGGGTAAGGCCTGACCATGTGACCCCATCCTACATTCCTGGACTGGGATGAGGGAAAAGAGAGTTGGTCTGCAAGGAAGCGAGAATGCCAAAGGCATGGGATGTCATTACTTGATACTGTGCTGGACCTTATGCCTTGGCTTTCTGTGATAATTAACACTGAGCACTTACAGTGTACAAGGCAACATGGGTGATGGCACAGAAACCCCACAGCAACCCCTGATGCAGCACAGCTGGTGATGCCAAAGCTGGGCCACACACCCAGAATGAGAGGGGCCCCCAGATAAAGGGTAACTTGGTGATCCAGGCATCTCCTCCAGCCTACTTTCTCCCTGGGTAGCGTCATTACCTTGCTTGCGGGCTTTCTTAAACACCTCTTTGTCTTCTCGGAGTTCAATTTGGCAATGTTTCCTTTTCTTTTCCTGGCATTTGCCAGTCTTGACGGAAGCAGCATCTGGAGAGGGAGCAGCATCCTGCTTCTCCTCCTCTTCTTCTTCCTGTTCTTTCATGTTGTCTTGCTTACCATCCACCCACACTTTGGCTGTGTTCATCAGACTGCTGCCATCCCTGTTGGCTGCTTCTTCCTTCTGACTAGAGCAATGCGGGCGCTCTGGATCTTCCTAGATGAGGAAAGAACCAAATATCAGAGTCTACTTAGGACCAATATTCTTACTCAGAGGGGATAAAGAAAAAAATACATAACCTTGATCCTCACTACTGATCACTTAATGGACACATGGCTCAACTGATGGGCAGTTGTAAGGTTTATTCCCACTTCCGGTCCACACAGCCTCTGCAACAAAGGTCTGCCCACCTCGGGCAGAGTTAGGAAAGTTCCCTAGGCAAGGATGAAAGGCACATAGGAGCAGACACTCCCTGGGCAGGGAGGAGATGCACGGGAAATCCTCCCTCCCCCTTCAATCCAAATCATTCCCCAGCAACAACTAAGGGAAACCAAGGCATGCAGTGAGGGTAGGTATTGTCACTCAATACTCCCTCTCTCCCTCAGTGCCATTCACAGCCATCTGCAATTTCCAAACCCCAACTCCTAAAGGACTTTTGCTAAAGCTTTGGTCCTAGTCTGTTTGCAGAGCTGCCAAGTCACCTCATGTCCAGAGCTATATGTTACACTGACTTAATGAACAAGGGACAGCCTATTCCTTTTACTAGATTTTGGGTGAAAAGTCTTAAAATGAGACAAAGTCATTTGGCAAAATAATCAATATGTCTCTAGTCTTTTAAAGAATTTTTGTCCAGGATAAGGATATTTGAAAATGAATCTAGAAATAAATCTGATGAAAACATGATTATGCAGATTTACCTGGAAAACCTTTCTATACAATAGGGACCCTGACCTATGAACATTCGAGTTGTGAACGTTCACAGGTATACTGTATAAGACTCACTTTCTCGGCTTACGAATGAATCCAACTTCTGAACAATTCTCCCCGAACAATTCATTTGGAGGACTTACAGTAATCTAAATCCATAGTCCACAGGTCAAAATGTTCATCTTCTCGCCTTCCCTCCAACCACTACCAAAAAATAAATGCTACCATACACACATGCAAAGGGAGAGCATATCGTTGGGAGAAAACGGTGAAGGAGGAGACAACGGATATGCCTTTTCTCAGTCCAGCCGGGGGAGTTCAGGGTTCCCCCGGTGCTCCAACAATACCTTGACTTTCTGTGAGCCCAAGACATTGTCTGCACAGGAGTGCACTGGCTCGCAAAGGGAAGTTCGGGTGGAAATTCAACCTCTGTTCCTCATCTAGCTCATGCTGGAAAGCCAGGGGTGCTATTTTTCTTCATTTCAGATTAAGCTGCAAGGAGAAGTGACTCCGGGCACTCGGGTTCAGCACTAAACTTCATGATTATGTGAAAATGACCACTGGGGGTTCTGAGATTTCGGGGGATACCACAAGATCCGCTTTATTATTTTTTTTTCTTAAAGTCAGGCATATCTGCATTTTATTCCTTCTCCAGAGCAGGGACAGGAACTGTGGAAATTTGAGTGCCCAGGACTTACACATAAGCTAAGAACCTTGGGCACAAAGGGAGGGAAAGTACCCCCAAAGGTACCCTGGTATTCAGTACTAAATTCTGCATTAGAGTCCAAACTTCTGAGTCCCAGATTCTGTCCACTTACACTCTGCTAGCAAAGCCAGCACCTGGATCTCATCCCTCTGTGTTCTGTTCCCTTATGTTCAAAGAAAGGCACAAAAACTGTCTTCCTCCCAAGAACTTCAACTCAAAAGTCTTCCCAAATCTCTCCTCTTCTCTGCTACAAATACTTATTGGAAGCCTACTTAAGTGCAAGGTATAGTGCAGGATTATGAAATTACCTCCATTTGGGGGTCAAATGGAGCTGTCCTTGCACAAGGATCTCAGCTGGAGCTCAAAGGCTAGTAGCGTGAACAGACAAAAAGCAAGAAAGGAGGGGCAGGCAGGCCCTCTTCCCAGGCTCTGCCCCAAAGCTGTGGCCAGTAAGCCCACCCCAACTGTGTAGCTCTAGTGGGCCAATCCTTTTATAGTTGTGTCAAATTTCTCTCTTGGCTGGATCTGACCAAGAACTAAAAAATAAATGCAATAAATAGACAGACAGACAGACAGACAGACAGATAGACAGATAGAGAGAGAGAGATAGAGAGAGAGAGAGAGAGAGACAGACAGACAGACAGATAGATAGATGTTAGGTCCATCCTTGAAATTCAGAATTGTTATCTTTAAGAAGTAACCTTCTTAGCAAAGAACACAGCCACTAAGGACTCAATTTCTTCTTTCTCAGGAACCAAAGTAGGAGAGGTAGGGCTCACTCCTCATGTTTGCCCACAAAACAGCCAAACGAAGCGTCACAAAGAGCTGGGTGAGTTGAATTTTACCTGTGACGACTTTGGTAGATTATGGCTGGTGCCTTCAGTAGCCATTGACTCTACGTGTTCCTTTAATCTAGGGTGAGGTGCCAACAGCTTCAGGATATCGGGAGAATGTTCCTGAGAATCCCCCGGGACTGATGGTGAAAAGAAACTAAGGAGAAGCTGTGACATAAAACAGAAGACTTCACTACGTACGTTTCTACAGGTGCTTAGGTGAAGGGGGGAGGGACAGGGGACAGGGGCACAGCTTGCAGGGCCAAACTGCAGGGAGGAAGCCCTGGATACACCGGGTCCCTGGACATTCGAGCACACATCAGAATCATCTGAGGAGCTTATGAAAAAGTCAGGTTCCTAGTTCCCACTTCTGTCTCTCCCGGGCCTGAAGCATGGTCCAGGAATCTGGACTTTGAGAAGGCACTAGAGATGCCTCTGTTACCTAGCCAAGGCTCAGGGTCACCCCTCAGTGCTACCATTCCACAGAAATATTTCCAGTAGGATCTTAAAACCCATCTGGAAGGAAAGAGACAGACTTGGTGAAGCCTGGAGATAAACCTTGGTTGGGAAACTTGGAGTCCCATCAATAACATCCCAGTGGGGAGAAGTCTACAAATGTTTCCTAGGTTCCTCAAAGCTCCTTTTCTCTGCCTACCCACTTTGCTTCTTGTTCCACCCACCCCACCACCATCCCTGAATTTTTTTTTTTTTTTAGTGGTACTGGGGATTAAACCCATGGCCTTCACACTGAGTTACATCCCCACCCAGTCTTGCTGAGTCACTAAGTTACCCTGGCTGGGCTCAAATTTGTGATCCTCCTACCTCAGCCTCTCAGAGGGCTGGAATTACAAGTATGTACCACTAAACTTTGCTTACCCCTGGATCTTTCATCTCTTCAGAGCTGGGGACCTGAGCAGTAAAGTTTTAGGAAAGCAGAACTCAAACTTCCCCTCTCTTCTTCTAGCCTCTCCCTAATTCTGGCATTTACTTTCCAGAAAAGTCTCAGGTTAAGTTCAAGTACCCAGGGCAGGCAAATGCCAGTCTATTTCTGGTTTTCCTTGTAATCAGGAACACCGGGAAGGTAGAGTGGGAATCAGAAGAGTCTGGGAGTCAAAGAAACACTTTGGCGTACAGGCAGTACCATTAGCTGCCACATTCTTGCTTCAATGCTCCGCTGTACCAGCAGGGATTCACCCTATCTATCTATCTATCTGTCTGTCTGTCTGTCTGTCTGTCTGTCTGTCTGTCTATCTATCTATCTATCTACCTATCCATCCATCTCATAACACAGAGAGACCAGGACACTGGACCTCTAAAACTTACTCAAATGTTTACCAGCTAGCAGGCTCTGCAGCATCTGGAGCCTGGCACCCTTGTTTAGCTACACAGTCAGAGTGTTCATTGATCGAGAGAACTTGTTAGAACCCCAAACTCCAGTTTAATTTATTCTCTTCCTGGCCACCAGCAGTTTCTTCACAACATCCCTTCAGATGCCAGCACTTACCAAACCCTGTTCAGCCTTCAAAGCGCAGCTCAAGTGCTGCCTTCCCTTACCGTCCTCAGTGCTCTAATCTCTCCGGTCATGTCCTGTTCTGTACTGCACCATGAGGGAGCAGCTTGAATCACACAGTCTTCTGCCCTCCTCGCATTGTATCCCAAATACGTCTTTCTCCCTAGCCCGATGACCAGCTTCTGGAAGGCCTGGAACCACTTCCCAATATTTGTCACACTGGATGGAACTGAACTGAGACACTTATCCATCTCAGGGCCCAAGGACAAGCCTAGTATTCAGGCTCAAAGTCCTCAGATGGGTCCCCGTGTTTCCTTCCTGCTGTGGAAAACCCGCTCCCCTGGTGTCAGGTGGCAGAGGAGTGAGGTGGGAGTTACTCTTAGTGCCCAGGACCATAAATGCCACCTTTCAGAAGTCCCTCCTTCCTTAAAGGAGCCACGTTGGCCTTCAGCAGCTCTAATGAGTAGCACTTCTGGGGCAGCCTCCTCAGAGTTCTCATCCCCAGAGCCTGACATTCTTCAGTGGCAGCCACTCAACCTCGCAAGGTACAGGGATGAAAGGACAGAGGGAGGTAGGAGGGAAAAGGAAGTCCAGGGAAGAAATGAACAGAAACAAGGCACAAACAACAAGCAGCAGCTCCCTTCTTAACTCTACCACCTAAGATCTCTCTCTCTAGGTCTTCTCAGTGGCTTTGGAAAACAAAAGTCAGGGTCAGCCCTCTTTGAGAGGGATCATTCACATGAATGAAAGGCAACTTCACTTCAGTTGTGGCCTTACAAAGGCCCACTGAATTGAGAAGAAAAGAAAAAAAAATTGAGGTAAAACAAACCCCGAAAAGAAACACCAGGCTGTGAGTTCTAAGCCGGCTTACTAATGCCAAGTGACTTTGGACCATTTTCTTCAAATATGTAGCCCTGAAACTGGAACAATCCAGAAAACAAGCACGGCAAGGCCCCTCAGTGTTCTTAAATGGCTAGCACAGCCTTATCACACTCCCTGGGAAATCGCCTCTAAATTCTCCACTAGCTTCAGAATTCCATAATGCTCAGCACAGGCATATGCTCGTTAGCACTGTCTGGCATCCACATTAACAAACACAAAGTTATAAGTTCCTTGCGGACCAAGGCTGTGGCTTATGTCTCACTGGGTCTCCAGAGTTCCCCACATCCTGCCTCTCATCCCGTTAGGCAGAGCAGAAACAACAGCCAATCTATGAAAGCAAATGGAAGAGAGAGAGGTCAGTCCAACTGATGATACCAGAACCCCTCAGGCCACCTGGGGAATGAACAGAGGAAAAGAAGCCGCTTCTCTTGAGCCAACACCTGCCTCTTTGAGCCTTTACATACTCTGTCCCCCCCCAAAACAAGGCTCTTCCGTCTCTCTCCATCCCGGAACTGCACAGTTCCATTGCTACTCCGTGACCCAGCCTCAGCAGTCCGTGTCCATACTCCAGACGTGGCCTCTTGGGACAGCAGGATGTGGGCGTAGCTAAGAGGGTACGCTTTGCCAGCAGACCAAGTTGAGTTTTAATGTTTTCCCACCAGTCACTAGCTGCACGACCTTAGGAAAGTCACCAAGCTTCAGCTTTCCCACTCATCCATCTCATCTGTGACATGAGGATAAATAATAAATAAGAGTACCTACTCTCACAGGGAAGTTGTGGGAATTCAATTATATCTTCCACATAAAGCACCTAGCACAGTGCCTGAGGCTTAGGAAACAATCATGAAATGTTAATACACC